>JAYJMB010087789.1:0-20631 GCA_036873735.1 Pouteria campechiana
AGTCTTTGGCCAACCATCAAGTTTTTGGCATCATCGCCAGGGACTGATTGTGAACCATCTATTTTTTTGGCTCATCAATTACCTCTAGCTTGAGAGGCTCAAATCCTTCTATAAGAAAATGGTAAGGAAAAAAGAAGAGAATTACTAACCTTGATCAAGGGTGCCTAGAGTTTTATGCTTGGAGACCATCACCACCACTCTCATCAGCTATAGACGAAGTATGGGCTACACTCTAGGATAACTTACGAGTTTTGAGATCTGAGAGAAACCCAAAACATGATGGAGTTGATGCATTTGAATACCCAATTGTCACTTCTTATTACCACATTGGGGAAGGCGAGGCCTCCACAAGCTAGCTGAATAAGAAATAAGAGCAATCCTGTAGGATGCGTGATCACCAGCGGGAACATCAACATCAAGGTTTCACCTTATTCAATGTTGGTGATTCGCTGATCATGCTCCTCCTCCACCATGCTAATGAATACTATGGATAACATCCAAATCATGGAAAGATGTACTGGAGTTTTGAGAATTCACTTTCTCTAGAAGTGAAGAAGAACTGGTTCCAGACTCTAGCAGTTCAAGGTGCCAAACTTGCTACACTTCCTTTCTAAGAGAAAGGAAAGAATCAGAAAGTCTCTCATTAATTGAAATCAACATTTTAGTGAGAAGACAGCCAATTATATCCATAAATGGAAAGACGCTGCTTAGAGTGATCCATAATCACTCAATCGCCTAGAGGTAGAAATTCATCTTTGCTTAGCAAGGAGAGCATATTTTCTCCATCAAATGCCATCTAAATTCATAGAAGCACTTAATTAAGCTGAAAAGAAGAAAATGAAAGCAATGGATTGTAATAGCTGTGGTGTTTGAAATATACTCATGTGAAAATGGGTAGAGTTTATTCTATGAATTCAATAAATTTCATTATTTGGAGCTATATGAAGTCAATGAAAAGAAAAGAACTTAAGTGGTGAAATGGAGAAAAAACATATTTATGATCAATATGAATGGCCTAAAATAGTCATCATATATATTATAATGTGTGTGGGACATTGGATTGAGCATTAAATGCAATTTGAAGTGGAAATGGCCTATGGAGTTACTTATGATAGAAAATAATCATTAAAAACAACTGAATTGGTAATTTTTGATAATTGACCTCAAATGAGGTAGTGAATAGTATGAGCATAATTCATTTTATTTATGTGATGTATGGAAAGTGATTTTTATAATGATGGAAGTGTTTTATGTGAAATGGGATTGTTTATGAATTGTATAAATACAAATTTTGAATTTGAATAGTTTCTTGTAATGAATGGATTATTACTTGAGTTTGGGAGTGAGATTTAATTACTTGAATGAGAATTTTTGGATGATTATGCATGAGTAATGAAAAAATTGAAATAATTAAAAGTTTTGCGATGATAGATTAGAGAAAAGTGGAAATTTTGGAAGAAAATTAAGGAGCACAAGTGTGTATTATGAAAATGCTGAATTTAAAAAAGGGGTCATTGTGATTGACGTTTGACATAGATACTGGACTATTTTGAAAAGCGTATTCAATATTAAAGTTGTATATAATGAAATTATCTGTCTAATGAAAGAAAAATCATTTGCTTCTAATATTATACGAGGAAGTTATGACTAATACACCAAAACTGTTCCGAATGATGGAAAAATAATGAGATGAATGAGATAGGTCAACTTTATTGAAATGTTTGACCTATTTGGGGGATGATTTGGAAAATGTCGTTAACATGAAAGTCATATCCCTTGAAGTATGCTTTCCAATGCCTCAAAAATTATTCATTTGGACATCATATGTAAAAGTTATGATCAAATTATTAACACTGTGTTGGGATGAAATTTCCTTGCCTTGGCAAGCCTTTAAAAAAATAAATTTTTGGCATACAGCAAGACCTTGCCATGGGAAGGCATTTTTCTACCATGGCAGGGCTTTAGAAACGTATGTTTTGGTTATCCAATAAGTCCCTACTGTGGCAAGAGTCTGTTAATGTGCCGAAGCACCGGAAAAATGCAATATTTTAAGCCCAAAACCCATTCCATTTTCATTCTAGTCCTTCTCATTTTCTCCCTTAACACCATTCTTCCTTCCCTAACTTCATTATTCCCCATTTGTCACCAATTTTGGTAGAAAACATAAGAATTAAGATGAGTAATCAAGCTGGCATACCTTTCATCTAGGATTTTTGATATTGAACGGTGGGCAGTGAAAGAAAATTTAGTTTTTGGTGATTGGATGAAACTACTTGGAAATTTGGGCTTGGAAGAAAGTTTATGGGATTATGTTATGCATTAATATCATGGTAAGTCACTTTTCTTCAATTGAATTTGGATTTTTGTGTAAGCTAGGGTTTTTGTAAATAACAGATTTGTGGGAAAAATGATAAATTTGTATGATGAAATCTTGGGGGAAATATTTAATACATGCTTAATAAGGTAGTGTGAGTGAATTGGGTTTGTAAATCATAAATTTTGGCTTGTTAGGGTTTCAATGTTCTTCATGAACAGTGATTTTGCGAAGAATTTGATATGGATTGTTGTATAAACCATGTGAGGAATGTGTAATTTATAAGTTATGATGCTTTGGGGATTTATATAGAGTGATTTGGACTTATAAAAATGGATGTTCAATTGTGACCTAGTTTGGGTTAACTAGGGAAATGGTGTATGGGCTATCTAAGTTATAAATTAGTTGAATTAAAGACTTATTTGAGTTGTTTTAAAGGTGCTAAGTATTGATCATGTCATATACCAAATAAATATAGCTGCGACATGTTAATGGACAGACCATAGTATCTAGAAATTATACTTTGTGAATTAGGCAAAGTTGCCTTTATAAATAAATGGCTTATTTGTATGTAGAGGGCAAATTAAATATGGTTGGGAAGCTGTGTGGCTTGTGGCATTATGGAGAATAAGTCATCAGCCAAGTAAGTAGACTGTATTTGTATGTTTATTTGATTGAATGAAGATAATCATTATTTCCTAAGTTTATGTTATGACATGTGAATGTATGAACAGAATAAAGGGATAGTCATTATTCCTTATTTTATATAGGAGTTTGTAAGAATGAAGGGGGATGTTGAACATCCCATCAAAGTGAAATGTAATGTATGCTTGATTGAAAGGGATAGATTATCCCTTGGCTTATTTGATGCTTCATCATGTTAAGGATTGTGAATATTCTGAATTTGAATATGTGAATTGGGAATTTGAAAATTTTAAAATATATGGTTTGGATGAGATATGTTTATATATTCATTTTGTTATGGATTGAATTTTATATCTGTGGAATGTGAATAGGGATACCTAAGGGATCCTTATTATTTATTATCATTTGTTATTCATTATTGTTTGTTATATAGTCTGCTTACTAAGTTTGTTTAGACTCACCCCTATTTATTTTTTTAGTTGGTAGGTTAAGCCATGGAAGATTACAATGACAGAAAACATAGAAGAGTAATTTATTTGAGAAGTAAATATACCTTGTGATAGAATGTTGTATTATTTCAGTAGGATTGGAATTCCTTTATGTATGGAATTTAAATATTGAATTCTTGTATTCAAATGATCTTAAATCATGTATAATGGGAAGGAATGGTAAATTTTATTTGTAATTGTTGAATTATGATGTTATATGTTATTCAAAAGATCCCAATGCTGTAAAAGTGAAATATTGGCATATCCTAGTAAAGTATTTATGACTGTGTTAAATCAATTAAAGTCCCCTTAGGCATATTGCTGTCATGATTTACCTCGATCTTAGGCAACTATGGAAGAGTGAATGTATGGATGTGTATTTTGAAAGTTGCATCATTGGTTTTTATTTCTGAGTTACATTATTGCTTTAATTTATTTCATAAATTGTTATACAGGTGGAAAACCCATCTATTTAGGTTAGGCTCTGCCAAATTTTGGGCAGAACACCCCACCCTAAAAGTGGGCAAATCTTAGTGAAATACAATACAAAATGGTAATTCACACCTCAGAAGGCGGGGCATTACATGGATGACCCTCCAAAAGAGTAGGTCTTTATAGAATTGAACATTGTGAGAATCCTCAAATACCTACACTATACGAAGGCCCCTATTCTAATGACAATCCCCAAAATCAAGCAAATCTATTACTTAGGGTGGCCTATGATGAAAATTTTCAAAGAAGGCTATAAAGCTGTGTTTGGGCACTTGTTCCAGCATCAAGCTCTGGTATGGATGATATCCTAGAACAAGGCATATGCAATTAGGAGCTTTCCATTTTTGCTTGTTGGTAATAACTATGCTCTAAAGTGGATTGCAACATTGTTAGCATAATCATTCAGATCCTAGGAGGTGTTAGTCAAAGTATTTATGCACAAATTTCATGAATACACTTTCCAGTTCTCTAAGGGACAAGTGCGAGGACTTCATCGTCTTGAAGGGGAACATCTTTATGATTTCTCCTTGAGATGGTGTAATTGTAATACCCCAAGATGTTAAAGTAAGAAAATCTTTCTTATATCATTTGTTTGGGATCATATATATATGAATAACTTGAAACATTTATTATGAATTTTAAGGTGCATATGCAAGACTAATTAAATGACATCATTTTTACATATTTGAAGGGAATAATTATGGGTTTTAATGTATCCATGAAAGGGAATATTAGATATATGTCTTTGGGAAAATAGTCATGGCAAAATATGAGGTAAAGATTGCAAATCTAGGGTTGCATGTATAGGTTTGGACATGCACTATTGGTGCACAAAAAGCAAAACCCATTAAAGCTACTCTATCACCCAAAATGTTCATCTCTTTCCCCCTTCCCATGCCCATCTTACTGCTGCCCTTTTTCCAGCCCTTTCACGCCCCTTTTCCACCCCATTTCTTACTTGAAACTTTCCAATAGGCTTACAAACACCATTCACGGAATAAGGGACTCAGGATTGTTTCATTATGATGGTAGAGGGTGAGGAGAAAATTATGAAAATTTTGGAATTTCATCAAGAAGTTGCAATTTGGGGATGAAGCTTGGAGATTTGAATTAGGTTTTCATTTTTATGGTGGAAGCAACCCAAAAACTTCAGTGGTAAGTGTTGTCTCTAATAGATTTTGTAAATTCTGATTTACGGGTGTATCATGCAATTAGTGTTACCTATTTTGGGGGATTTAACATGCATTAATTTGGGATTGTCATGGGGAAATAAGTACTATGTTTAATTACAGTGAAACTATGGTGATTTGAGCATGTAAAACATGTGTATGTTGTTGCCCATGATTTTTACAACAGCGTTTTGCATGACGGGTTGAGTATTTTGTGAATCATGATGTTGGGAAAAGTATTGATCGAATTTCAAGTTTAATTAGATTATTTATAATTTTAATTTGGTGTTAATTATGCTAGGAAGAATTTGTATATTGTTGAAAATTTATTTCATGTAACATATGTTGCTGAAATTTGCAAACTAATCAATGCACATGACATATTTGACAAAATGCATGAATTGTAGTGATAGGGCAACTAATTACATTAATTTGGAACTTATTAATATGATTATGAAGCTAATGTGATGATAATTATATTGAATATTTTATGTATATAGGTAGAAATGAATAAGCCCCATTGCATTTGTTGAAATTAGGTGGTTAAATGAATGCATATGAGTTGTTTGATGAATTACTTATATGAGAAACAAAGTGGAATTGATTGATTTGATTAAAGTCCCTAATTGGCCATTAATTAAGTATTAAAATAGAGTTAGAGTGCACTAAATGAATGCCCAAGGAGTAGTTAAAAATTGTTAACAATAAGGATGTAATAGAATGCAAATTGCACTTGAAATTGTATTAGAAAAGAAACCCCAATTTGGATAGCCACATGGGCAGGTTTTTTACATGTGAATGTGATGATTAATTAGCTTGAAATGATGTATGAAATGGGACAGAAATTAGCTAGGTTTATGCACTTGAAAATCATGAAGAAATTTCATGTTGAATCATGTTTTAGAACCCTTCATTTTGTAGCTTAAAATGGTACAAAGCTTAAATTTTTCCATCATTTAAATCATGTTTATAAAAAGGGGTTAAGGGCTGTTTTATATTTATTACACTTATCGAATGATGGAAATGAGGGAAGTAATGTTTAGGGATGATAATTGGATCCTAAGTAGAGTACTCAAATGAAGAAACAACTAGAAATATGATTTGGGTGAAAACTCCCAAATTTGAGTCATGTGAATTTGTAACTTGAAATGGGTGATAATTCCTACTAGAACAAGTGGTTGGAATGT
Organism: Pouteria campechiana; assembly: GCA_036873735.1. Taxonomy (NCBI): domain Eukaryota; kingdom Viridiplantae; phylum Streptophyta; class Magnoliopsida; order Ericales; family Sapotaceae; genus Pouteria; species Pouteria campechiana. The sequence goes on from JAYJMB010087789.1 coordinate 6,296, forward strand.
ATAATTAAATAACGAGTTAAGACTAAACCCTTTGAAGTGATTAGGTGGGTTTCATATATTTCATGAATTGATTAGAATTCCCTTAACATATATAAATTGAATGTTGGTGCATGTGATATGTGTAGGGCTATTTAAGCATTGATTGGAGGCTAAATCATGGAACTTGAAGATCATGAAATTGCATTCCATTAAGGTAAGTAGGCACTTTTTCTTATTCATGTAGGAATGTATGGATTGATGGGATAGTGAGTATCCCATGATTACAGGCACCATATTCTCAAGGATGTTTATTTTACTGTGTGGAAGTGTGGATTGTTGGGGATAAAAAGTATCTCATGATTTTACATTGATTAGTGCTTATGATATTGTGTGAACGTGTAAATTATGGGGATAAAGAATATCTCATGCTTTTATATAAAGTGATATTTATTATGTTATATGAAAGTGTGGGTTAATGGGGATAATGAGTATCCCATGACTTTTTTAAATCATAATTGTTGTATTGCAGTGTGATTGAAATGATGAAGTGGGGCCTCTAATATATTTGCTTTGAATGGTTTGCATTTGGCTATTTGTTTAATTTGGATGTTATTGATGTTAGTGTAAATGCATAATTTTGATGATAAACAAAACTCGATTAAGTTGTACAAATGAATATTTGTCAAGTATTTAAGTATGCAGAAATAGGTTGTAGAAGCATAAAAAATATGCAAATGAAGTTTAACATTTTAGAAGAAATAGAAAAGAAAGATAGGAGTTTCAAATCTTATTGATAGTTAGATGCATTAGATAAATGAAAATCTCAAGATAAAGATAAAGAAATAGATTGTTTGTTCATGCTATAAAGACTTGTCCAAAGTCCCATATTGATAAATTGGACAAAGCAAAAGACAAAGCAACAATAAAAATATGTTTGTCCATATTTGTTCAAATCAATCATAAACAAAGCAGAGTGAAGAAGAATTTCACTCGAAGTTTCAAGCAAGATGCCTCGCATAAGGCCATGAACAAAATAAAATGAAGAGGAACTTCATCCCAAGACTTAGGTAGAAACCTCGGACAAATGCAGAAGAAAAAGATGAGCTTTAGGCAAAATGAACAAACTTCATCTGATAAAGAATAGCTAAGAAAAAATTGTCCAAAATTAACTTTGAACAAAATAATGGTTTAGTGGGTTTGTCCAAATCTTACTTTGGGTAAATGAGATGAAGCACAGGACAAATTGAATTGGGTGAATTCGCACTAACTTAATAGCTTCTTCTTAAAATCATGAATCAGTCAGTGCTTCAGACATTTCCTCGATTGATGCTTGCCTAAAGTAGAAATTCATCTTCTCACTCGAGACAAGAATGGTGCTGCAGGCATTCTGGTTAATGAGAATTAATTAGAAGATGGTGAATTCAAAAGGATCCAATCAGAACGGTCTTCTAAAATTAATGGAGGTTACCTACCACCAACGAATGGAATTCAAAGCTGATATAAATGGAGTAAAGCTGGACAAAAGATACAACTTTGAGAAGAAGAAAAATAAATTACTTATTCTTTCTTGAGCTACAACCTTCATTCATCTTTCAAGCAAGTTGGGATGCTTCATACTTAATCCTTTTGCATCATTTGTAAAAGGTCTCCAACTACCTTTTGGAAAACTCATTTACCTATGCATTTAAAGTTTTAAAGTCTTCCCCTGAGCTTATAGTAAGATATTTGTAAAGTGAGCTTAAACTCAAGAAGAGCAATGATTATTTGAGTGCAGACAAGAGCTACCTTGTTTATGCTCCCTAAATCTAAAATCTAAAAGAGTGCTAGGAGCACTGTGTATGCCCCCTAGAGATGGAATTTAGAAAAGTATTGAGAGCACCGTCTATGGCCCTTGGATTTGGAATCTAGAAGAGTACTAAGAGTACTGTGTACACCCCCTAAACCTGGAATCTAGAAAAGTATTGGGAGCACTATCTATGGCCCTTGGATTTGGAATCTAGAAGAGTACTAAGAGTATTGTGTACACCTCCTAGACTTAGAATCTAGAAAAGTATTGGGAGCACTATGTACGCCCCCTAGAGTTGGAATCTAGAAGAGTGTTGGGAACATTATATATACCCCCTAGAGCTAAATTCTAGAAGAGTGCTAGGAGCATTGTATTTAAGCCCCCTAAAACTAATCTAGAAGAGTATTAGGAGCACTATCGTATTTCTACTATAGTGAGATAGTAGAACCTAAGACACTAAGATGGAAGTGTGCTTGGAAGAGTTGAGTAGGGATAGTTGCCTGAACCATTATAAAAGTTCTTGTGTCCTACTTATTTGTTTGATTATTATTTGATTCCATTGCTTGCCAGAGGGACATTATATTTCAAAGGGGCTTAGTAAAATATTTTTCATTCCTAATTTACTCCTCCCCCTTGTGTATTTGCCTACCCTTAGGGACCAATAAGTGGTATTAGTGCTGGCTACATAAATATTTGTAATGATCCAATAGCAAACCCATCATCCTCTGATTCTATATTCGCCAAGGGGAAATCATCTACCTAGCCACCCTTATTTGATGGAACCAACTTTGCCTATTGGAAGTTGAGGATGAAGTAATTTATTATGGCCAACGATATGGATTCTTGGAAGGCCATTGAAGTAGGAGTCACCCTTCCTACCAATGAAATTAGTATATGGAGAAGAGAAGAAACTAATGTTGCCCAAAATAATGCTAAGGCTATGAATTCATTATTCTATAGAATGTCAGCCACTGAGTTTAATAGAATGTCTTCTTACACTATTGCAAAAAATATTTAGGATAAGTTAGTATCTATTTATAAGGGATCCTCACAGGTCAAAGGACCAAGAGGAATATATTGATAAGAGAATAAGAAAATTTTAGAATAAAAGAAGCAGAAAACATATCTGAAATGTATGCTCAATTTTCTAAAATTATTAGCACTTTGAAAGTCTTGGAAAAAGAAATTTTGAATTCTTAACAATTCATGAAGATCTTAAGAGCGCTGTTAGACTCATGGAACCACTAGACTCATAAAATTAAAAGATCACAGCCATTGAAGAAGCAAAGGACTTGAATGTGCAACTGATAGATGATCTCATTAGCTCTCTAATGTTACGCAAGTTGATCAAAAATAAGAGAGAGGAGCAAACAAGGCAGAAGAAAATAATTGCTCTCAAAGCAACCAAGGAGTGCAGTAGTGAATCTACCTTGCATTCTGAAGATGACATGGCCATGCTGGCCAGAAACTTCAAGAAACTCGTAAGAAGCAACAAAAACAACATCTCAAGAAGATAACCTGGATAACAAAGAGAAAATAAGAAGGTTGAAAGAAAGAAATCTCTTTCCACATGGAATAAATGTGGAGGACTTTGACATATGTCTTTAGGATGACAAAGAAGTGAGCAACTTTGCAAAAATATGATGCATGACTCATGAGGAAAATGAATCAACAGGCTAGTTTTCCACCAAAGAACACTGCATAACAGAATTGGAGATTGAGATTTGAAAGCAATGAAAGGAGGAATAGTTGGATTTGGCAAAAATTATCAAGGCTTCATTACAGGTATAGGTAAACTTTATGGTTTGTTTAATGCATGCATATAAGATGTATTATATTTAGGTGAACTCAAGTATAATCTTCTAAGCATTAGCCAATTATGTGGCAAAGGTCATAGAGTGATGTTTGAACTATCTTCATGCAATGTATTTAATATAGACAACAGTCTATTATTCAACAAAAAAAGGCATGGAAATATTTATCTAGTTTAGTTAGATGAAATTGTAGGAAAATGCCTAATTACTGTTAGAGATGACCCATGGTTATAGCACAAAAGGACGAGACACATTAACATGTAAAATATTAAATCTTTATGGAAAAGCAATCTTTTTATTGGTCTACCTAAACAGAAATTTGACAAAACTCAGATCTGTAAAGCTTGTCAAATGTCAAAACAGACCAAAGTATCCTTCCATCATAAAAATAAAGTGTTCATATCTAGACCTCTATAACTATTACACATGGATCTTTTTGGACTATCAGATATTATTAGCCTTAGAGGGAATAGATATATATATATCATTGTAGATGACTACTCCAGATTTACATGGTTAATTCTACTAACTAGCAAAGATGAAGCATTTTAAATGTTCTTTACTTTCTCAAAGCTAGTTCAAAATAAGAAGCAAATGGCAATTGTATCTATTCGTAGTGATTATGGTGAAAATTTTGAAAATAAAAAATTTATTGAATATTGTAAAGAAAAAGGGATTCACTATAGCTTCTCATCCCCTAGAACTCCTCAAAAAAATAGAGTTGTAGAAGGAAAGAATATAATAATTCAACAAATGCCAAGGACTATGCTTAATAAGAGTAAATTATCCAAAAGGTTATGGGGAGAAGTAGTTAGCACAGCCTGTCATGTGTTAAACAGAGTTATGATTAGAGCAATTCTCAAGAAAATCCCATAGGAGCTTTGGAAATGAAGAAGACCTAACATCTTTAATTTCCACTCTTTTGGTTGCTCATGCTATGTGTTGAATAATGAGAAAGATAACCTTGGGAAGTTTGATCCAAAAGTGATGAAGCTGTCTTCCTTGGTTACTCTTCTAATAGTAGAGCATTTAGAGTTTTCATTAAGAGAACACATATTGTACAAGATTCTATGCATGTTAAATTTGATGAAGCTGACTTAACCCCAAGAAAGGGCATTGATAGCGATGCAGATGACAAATGTTAAGAAAATGAAAAAGCTGCAAATATAAGATCATAGAGAAAATGTCACAAAGCATGAAGAAATGTGAGATTCAAATAGTGAGGAGGAGATAAGTATAGGTAATGTTCCCTATCAACCTCCTATTGATTTGAGATTTATCACTGCCCATCCCAGAGATCAAATCATAGGTGATGTTTACAATGGTGTTAAAATAAGAAGATCCATGCAAAACATTCATGGTCACTATGCATTTTTCTCTAACATAGAACCTACTTATATTGATCAAGCCCTAAGGGATGAAAACTAGTTCATATGCCTCTATAGTAAGATTGGAAGCTATTAGAATGCTACTTGCTTTTGCATCCTATAAGAACTTTAAATTATTTCAAATGGATGTAAAGAGTGCATTTCTAAATGGATATCTAAGTGAGGAAGTTTATGTAGAAAAACTTCCTAGTTTTAAAAGTAATGAATAATCTGATCATGTATATAAGCTCACCAAGGCATTAGATGGACTAAGACAAGCTTCAAGAGCTTGGTATGAATGGTTGAAAAAATTCTTAAATGTTCATCAGTTCAAGAAAGGAAAGGTTGGTACTACATTATTCATCAAGAAGTTTGGCATGGATATGTTAATAGTTCAAATTTATATCGATGATATCATATTCGGTGCTACTAACAAAAAACTTTGCCAAGATTTCTCAAAGATAATGCAGGAGTAATTTGAAATGAGCATGATGGGAAAATTAAACTTTTTCCTTGGATTGCAAATCAAACAAAAAGATGAAAGAAATTACATTTGCCAATCCAAATACACTAGAGAGATGCTAAAGAAATTCAAAATGGAAGAAGTAAGAGTAATAAGAACTCCAATGAGTACATTGACAAGATTGGATAAGGACGAAAAGGATAAACCTATATATCAAAAATTATATCATAGCATGATTGGATCTCTTCTTTATCTTACTACATCTAGACCTGTTATTTTATTTTGTATGCTTATGTGCTAGATTTCAGGCTAGTCAAGAGTCTCATCTTATTGTAATAAAAAGAATCTTTAAGTATCTATAGACACACCAAGTCTAGGACTTTGTTATCCCAAAGGATCTGGTTTTGAATTGATTGGATATTTAGATGTTGACTTTGGAGGATACAAAGTTGACAAAAGGAGCACTAGTGGAACCTATCATTTTTTAAGAAATAACTTAGTTTAGAAAATAAACTAGTGTTGCTCTTTCTACTATAAAAGGTGAGTATATAGCAACTAGAAGTTTTTGTGCACAATTGCTTTGGATGAAGTAGAAGCTTCTAGATTGTGGATTGAAATATATCGATATACCCATTAGGTGTGATAATATTAGTGCCATATGTTTAACAAAGAACCTAGTTTTACACTCTTGAACCAAGCATATAGAGATCAGACACCATTTTATTAGAGATCATGTAGAAAAATATGATATATATTTGGAATACATGCCTATGAATGCTTAACTTGCTGATATCTTTACCAAACCACTGCCATTAGAAACCTTCTACATCATTATAAGAGAACTTGGCATGACCAATGTAAATGCATAGAATTTGTTATCTTTATGTGTGAATGCAGTGTTTTGATTTGTTTTGTCTAAGGCTACACTTCAAATGTTTGAAGTATTGCTTCATCTCAGATAATTAATCCTATCTAATCACTCCATTTTGGACAAAGAATTTGTCTAAAGTTAGTAAACATTTGTTTGAGACTCCCTGTGTTTTCTAAACATTGTCTCAAATCCATGTTAATCCTTATTCTCATACAATTAACATTTGTTCAAAGTTATTACATCTTTGTCCGAGGCTCCTTGTCTCATTCCTGAGGACGCGCATCTCATTTTTCTTATTGAAATTAAATTACAATTGCTAGAAATCACATTATTTCCTATTTTTGGCAAATCTTAACTCACTTTTTCTTAAAAATCATATCAATTACCTAATCTTTCACCACATCTAATCTATATTAACCCATCTCTACCAATTTTATGACAAATCTACTAAGGAGATGAAACCATCTAGCAACAGAAATTTAGGAAGAAAAGGGAAGATGAGTGAGTGGTGGAAATTAAGGAAACGAAGGATGATTCTTCATGTTTCTCCATGGAAGGAAGTTGATGCTTTTGACTATGAGAATGTCATCTTCAATCTATCTAGTCTGAAGTATGTCTCTTTAAAATCTAGCTCAGTAGACATTGATCTCTATCTTTATCCTAGCTAGAAAGCCCTGAATCCCATCTTACCATCTTCTCAGGCACCTAAAGAGAAGGGGAAAGGGGATAACAAGTATATTAAATCCATATCCAACCCCTCATCTTCCCATCTACCATCTAAAACTTGGATTTCTCACACTTGAAGATACCTCCCAAAGTTTTGGATGCATATACCCATTTTGCTCGAAGAATCATAATCGGGATCCACTACAATCTCCCACTCCATCTCCCCAAACTTTAAATATTTGTTACTAGGATGACTTATTTTGTATTTTGATTGATCTTAAATGTATTCTTGTTCATATTGGAATGCAATGAAAATGAAATGCATATCTTAGTTCTATTCATCCTATTTTATTATGGGATATTGTCTTATGATTTACTATTATTCTTTTTGATAATGAAAAAAAAGGGCGAGAGAGACTAGGAAATTATCTCTGGGAGAGAAAAAAACTTTTCAAGTAGAATAATCACAAATGATGAAATAACATAATTTATAAAAAAATAATATTAAAGGGAATGAATAAATTTGTCAAGAGGAGACATTAGAAATTTGCAAAACATATTGCATACATTCAAGGGGAGTTTATTTAATTATAATAAGATAATTTAATCAAGTTTTGTCATCATAAAAAAGGGGAGATTGTTAATTTGAATGCATAGTTTTGATGACAAACAAAACTCAATTAAGTTGTACTAATGAATATTTGTCAAGTACTTAAGTATGCAAAAACAAGTTGTAGAAGCATAAAAAATATGCAAATGAAGTTTAACATTTTGGAAAAACATATAAGAGGAAAATAAATCATGTTGTTAGTTAGATGCATCAGATAAATGAACAGCTCAAGACAAAGATAAAGAAAGAGATCGTTCGTCCATGCTATAAAGACTTATCCAAAGTCCCATATTGATAACTGGCACAAAGCAAAAGACAAAGCTATAATAAAAAATTTGTTTGTTTGTAGTCTGAAGTTCGTTCAAATTAGTTATGGACAAAGCAGAGTGCAAAAGGAGTTCATGTAAAGCTTCAAGGTAGATGCCTTGGAAAAATGCATAAGGCCATGGATAAAATAAAATGAAGAGGAACTTCATCCGACTTAAGGCAGAAACCTTAGACAAATGCAGAAGAAAAGGATGAGCTTCAGACAAAGTAGAATGAACAAACTTCATCCGATTGAGAATAGCTAAGAAACATTTGTCCAAAATTAACTTTGGATAAAGTAACTATTTAGTGGGTTTGTCTGAAACTTACTTCAGGTAAATGGGATGAAGCGTTGGACAAACTGAATCAGGTAAATTCGCCCAAACTTAATGCTTTCTTCCTAAAACTATGAATTAGTTAGTGATGCAGACATTTCCTCCTCGATGCTTGCCTAAAGCAGAAATTCATCTTCTCACTCGAGGTAAGAATGGTGCTGCAAGCATTCCAGCTAATGAAAATTAATTAGAAGATGACGATTTCAAATGGAGCTAATCAGAATGGTCTTTTATAATTAATGGAGGTCACCTACTAACAATGACTAGAATTCAAAGCTGATATAAATGGAGTAAAGATGAATAAAAGATACAACTTTGAGAAGAAGAAAAACAAATTGCTTATTCTTTCTTGAGCTACAACTTTCATTCATCTTTCAAGCAAGTTGAGAGCTTTTGTACTTAATCTTTCTACATCATTTCTAAATGGCCTATAACTATCTTTTGGGAAGATCATTTACCTCTACATTTAAAGCTTCAAACTCTTCCCTTGAGCTTACAATGAGATATTTGTAAAGTATGTTTAAACTTTCATATCCTTATGTCTTTGTAATTGCCTTGAGCTGGTAAGTGTTGACTAAGCTCTAAAAGAGTTATGACTATCTAAGTGCAGAAAAGAGCTACCTTGTTTACAGCTTTTAGACCTGGAATCTAGAAAAGTGATGGGAGCACTATGTACGCCCCCTAGGTCTAGAATCTAAAAGAGTGCTAGAAGCATTGTGTTTAAGCCACCTAGAGCTAATCTAAAAGAGTACTAGGAACACTATTGTATTTTTGCTATCATGAGATATTTGAACCCAAGACACTAAGAGAAAAGCGTGCTTGGAAGAGTAGAGTAGGGGTGGTTGCCTAAACCTCTATAAAATCCTTGTGTCCTACTTATTTGTGTGATTATTGTTTGATTCCATTGCTTGCCAAAGGGACATTAATTTCAAAGGGGTTTAGTAAAAGATTTTAAATTCCTAATTCACCCCTCCCTTCTTGGATGTTTGCCTACCTTTAGGGACCAACAATTGATATTCCATTATTTTGAATTCCATCATAAGTCATGAATCATGATGGACTTGATTGCGTTATGTGATATGGAATGATATTATGTGAGAAATGGGGGTTTTGGATGGATGGAGATGATATGTCATGGTATTACATGAGATGTGGGGGTTTGTATGGATGGGTGGTGAAAATGCAAGTGGATAATTATAACTCTTATGGAAATTAGTTTGAGATATGACTTTGGTGGCCTTAGGCCCTTGCAAGCCAAAATTGATATGCCTAGATGGCATCGACATGAGAGACACCCATGGGGTGTCGCCCTACCTGGATGGTATGGTTATGATATGAGAGACACCTATGGGGTGTCACCCTACCTTGATGGCACAGTTATGATTGAGAGACACCCATGGGGTGCCTCCCTGCCTGGATGGCACATTTATGATATGATAGACATCCATGGGGTGTTAGTCTGCCTTAATGGCATAATTATGATATGATAGACACTAGTGGGGTGTCGACATGCTTAGGTGGCATGTATTTGGAATAACATATGCTAGCATGATTATGATATGACACCCATGGGGTGTCTGGATGTTTTTGAATGGCATACCATGTGATATTTGAATAGCAATGATTATGATATGCAAATTTGTGATGAGAAATATATATACATAAGGATGATATGATAATGATGATAAATGTGAACCCTTGATCAGAATGTAAACAATGAATGCATTTTAAAGAGAATGAATTACCGATCATCATGTAATTGGAAAAATGTGTTTGAATGGGAATGAATGGATGAATTGATTGACCATGGTAATGATATAATATTAATGAATGCGAATAGATATGAGTGACTTGATGATGAGGTAGTATTTGAGTCTTCGTTATGAGAATGAGTGGAAGTGAGGTTACATATGAATTAGGATTATGAAAATGTGTGCATCATGAGCATGTGGACAATGTTGCGTTGTCCTGAACTATCATGAAATTCCATGTGCCATGGAATTGTTGTGTATTGAAATTAATAAAGATTCTCCAATGCTTCATTTACTATTATTTTCTATTTTGCACTTACTAAGTTTGCCAGTACTCACGACTCTTATTTTTGTTTTTTAGTTGATAGGTTAGGCAATGGAGCCCAATTGGGGTTGGCGCTCATGATGGATTTAAAGAGGACCTTCATGGTGTATTTTAATGAATTGGGGATTGGTAATCCCCCATAATAAATATGAAGTTTGTAGTTGATAAAAATTCTAGTTGTGATGTATATTGAATTGTATTTAAGGAAATTGTATGGGCATGTTATCATAGTAGAATGTATATAATGTATGTTAATGTATTTCCATGCAGGTCTAGTAATGCCATTTCCATGTGGTTTTGATTTTCAGTAGTATATGGGTGTGGGTGTGTACTAATGTTTATATCAGTGAGGTATAATTGATTGAAATTATGGAGTTATGTGAGTAATGTTGTACATTTGCAAAATACTTATATTTCAGGGGAGATTTTGCCAATTTTTTGGCAGAATCCTTCTTTAGAATATAAGATAGCAGCATCCTAAGAGTGGGGCATTATAGTAATGCTCATCTTTGTGCTGCAAGAAGAGGGGTGCATAGTTTGGAAATGTAGCATTATATTAGACAAGGCCTTTCCACTGCACAAAGAGGTCTCTATGCCGTTCCCTAGATTGCTCAAGTTGTTAATTCAAGAACCATCAGAGCCTATGGAGGTACCTTGTAACATGACTAATGTCATTTCAAATGAGGATAATGCTCCACAAGAAGCATCTGAATCACCAGAAATAATAGTCGTGTTAAGATCCGAGAAAATACAGCCCAGGACAAAAGACAAGCTCCAATGCAAGAAGAACCAACAACTAGAGTTCCTTATCCTCCGATCTAAGAAAGGAATCTCCTACGCTCTCAAACAAGCTTGAATATGACATCATTGCTCACTTGCATAGAATCCCAACAATATTAAGCATATACAATGCAATGTAGCTCTCCAAAAAGTCTCGAGAAGTGCTTACCAATGCACTGGTAGATGAGTCTATTAAGGACTTCTACCCGGTGGAGGTTGTTACCATGATTGAATGTAACCAAACAATCACTTTTACAGACAATAACATGTTACTTGGAAGTACAGAGCATAATCATCCATTGTTTGTAATTGGTGACCTAGCAGAGAAAGGATTAACCGCATTATGTTGGATTTAGGATCTATGGTGAATATTCTTCCACCGAAGGTGTTAAAGCGCATTGGGATGTATCCATCTTGTTGGTCCCTTGCTAAATGGTGGCTCGAGAGAGGGGGGGGGGTTGAATTGAGCTTTCAAAAATTTTTGCCAATAACTTGAGAAGTGTGTGCTTAAAATAAGAGGAAGCAAATTTCATAGCACAAGTGCACAAGATTTTATAGTAGTTCGGCCCTTCCTAGGCTCCTTCTCCTTTTTCTTAGTCAGTCTCCTTTACTGATCTTAGGTTCTACTAATACTTTGATCAATCTGATCAAATACACATTGGTTTTTTGAGCTTACTAGCTAACTTGCTAATTTTCAGAGTTATAGCTCTAAGAAAAAGAGCTACTTGATACATGTATTACAATAATACACTCCATCGCCAAGTGTATGATAGACTCTGGCTCTGATTTTTGAATGGAGAAGAGATTCAATATGCACTCATGCAAGCACATTCTAGTGAGTCTGGTGGACATCCATCCGATCAAAGATTATACAAATGAGTCAAATGCTTAGGCTACTACTAGCCTACCATGGTCTTAGACTCGCTGCAATTTGCTAAATTGTATCTCCAATGCTAGCTTCATGGGATATCCGGCATATACCACCTTCAGAGTTGGTATATGTAGACATCTCTTAGCCATTTTCATGATGGGGATTTGACATCATTGGCCCAATCAATTCTCCATTTTCCTAGGGACATGCCCACAACCTAGCAGCAATAGATTACTTTTCTAAATAGGCAAAAGCTGAATCATATAAAATAGTAAAGACTAAAGAAGTGATCGAGTTATCAGGTTCAAGATTGTATATCAGTATGGTATCCCACACTAGATCACATCAAATAAGGGTACTTCATTTAAGAATGAGAAGATGGAAAGGTATTGCCAAAAAGAAGGCATTAAACATGTGTTTTCCATGCCATATTATCCGCAAGGTAATAGCCAAGTGAAATAATTAAATAAGGTAATCGTAAGGATTATGGAAAGAACAACAGATAAGAATGGGCGGGACTGGCATTTCAAAATGCCAGAGGCACTTTAGGCTTATCGCACCACTTACTGCACAACAACTAATGCAACTCCATACTCTTTAGTGTTCAGGGTAGAGGTGATTTTACCTTTGGAAGTGTAGTTGCAATCATTAAGGATTGCAATGCACTCAATGTTGACTACAAATCAACAAGCCAAGTTGTGATTTAAGGAGCTCAATGCTTTGGATGAAAAGCGATTATAAGCAAGCAAAGGATCAAGTTATATTAAGTCTACATGGCCAAGGCATATAACTAGTTATACCTAGTTTTTGCTTTCTGCCTAGGTGACCTAGTTCTCACTGTCTGCCCGGTTAACCTAGTTCTCAAACTAAGGATAGAACTTATGGTGGGTGGCAAGTTAATTGAAAAATTTGAGCCTAAATGGGAAGGGCCTTATGTTGTTTAAGAGCTTACGCCAATGGCTCATACCGAATTGCAAATAGTAATGGCATAGGAGAGCTGCTCATTAATGGGTGTTTCAAAAAGTTACTATGCATAATCCTAAAGGAAGCAATCGCTGGGGGCATTGTTCCTCGTCCTAATTCCTATAAATTTTTCTTAAAGGATCTGATTTACATAAAGAGTTTAAATCACTACTAAGCATGAAATTTGTGAAAAGAAAAATGCAAAGAAACCAAGTATCATGAGAAAAAGTGTTAAAATAATATATTCATTAATGTGTGAAGTTCTTACACAAAATAGTTCACAAATGAGCCAAAGCAGCTAAAATAGACTCTCTAAGATGGTCAAACTGCTCCTCCACTGCCTTGATCGCCTAAGAATCTTTAGGGTTCACCAACAAGGAAGACTTTAATTTTGATAATGCCTCCTCAACGGTCATCGCCTCTTGCTAAGAAGAAGCTATCTCATCCTCCAAGTGATGTATAACTTCCAGACCTTCTACTACCTCCTACTCCTTAGAGGTAATGAGTGATTCATGGTAAGATAAGTGATGGCTCACTTGCCAAAAATAATTTTAGAGAGCTTCACAGCAATCCCTATTAATCGTTACCTCTTCCCTTAGAGACGATAAGTCCCTTTGGAGGGAGGAAAGATGCTCTGATGCTATGCTCTTGGCTAATGACCTCTCATTGATCTTGGCCCTTATATTATCGAGTTCAACTTCTTTGGCAGCAATAGCCACATTAAGAGGCTTCGAAGTGGCATTAACTCAACTCGTGCCCATTCTTGTTGAAAAATCCCTAACAAATCAAAGATAGTGGATAGGCAAGAAATGTTACCATCCAACCTCATTATACCCTCAACTCAAAGTAAGAATTGCTCCTTCAGTTCTGCGATTGCATCAGAAGAAGACACTCTCTACAGTGATCTTGCAAAATCAGAACAAAATGACCATACCTCATCCTCCAAGCTCTCCTGTCGAGCCTTAATTTGTTCTTTTATGGCTTTGTTGCGAGCAAATGATAACATTTGAAAAAATCATCATTAGGTAGAACATGAAAGTAGGATGTCACCACCTCCCTATCTAACTCATAAGTATTATCTGTTGCAACTCTCCAAAAGCAGAGGGGGAGGCTACAACCACAGCATAATGACTATTAGTGCTGAGGGTAACTATATTTGTGCTTCCTTCTAGTTGATTCCCAATTTGAACCTCAATAGGTGGACCACTCTCATCTAAGCACAACATAGCCTCTACCATAACTGGATCATTCACTTACTCTCATTTAAGCACAACATAACCTCTCCCATAATTGGATCATTTACTTGATGGATGTCATCCATGAGAGTGGCAATAGTGGTGACACCATCATAAGGAACCTTTGTTGAAGTAATCTTGTAACGCCCCGCCCTCCTGGGGTCGTTACTCCACTTTACACCATAAATCCACATGATTATACCATGATTTTTCC
>JAYJMB010087792.1:1845-15398 GCA_036873735.1 Pouteria campechiana
CTTGTATTACTTCATTTTTTATATGTTTTCACAGGCTCATTTAGGATGTATGTTTGAAATTCATATAAAAAGACTCGACCAGATCAGTGGTAGAGCGTGCACGTGCCATTTCCGCGATCAGCCACATACATTCCTTGTTGCAGTCGTGCGGACGACGTCTATATCCGATTCGGTCAATCCCATCAATTCAATTGATTTACAAGCAAAGACAGTCTTTGGTAAGAAGCCCCTGCAAAAGTTCCCATGATTTGGACGACCAACCTACTGTACCAAAAAATTACAAAAAAAAAAAGAGCAAAAAATAAAAAGGATATGCCACTACCTATTTTTGGTTGTACGACAATCCAATAGATTGCGAATTGTACGGTCCCGATCATGTCTTTTCGTACAAGTGAAGTCAGTGTGGCTAGAAATTTAGGCACCGTTGATTTAGATTACTTACAGATGAACGAACGGTTAGATTCGTCCGTAGCTCGCCGTCTTGCTCAAGAGCGCACGACCGACACAATCCCATAACAGGAGCCTGATTGATGCTCAGGCAGGCCAAAGGTCTATATACACACGCAACCGAAATTTTAAATTTTGGCATACGGAATTTCTCTAATTAAGCAATCCAACCGTCTGATTGATGACAACTTCTGATAAATTTAAGATTACGATAATTTTCTGAAGATCCCACGATTTACAAGGTACATTTGGCGTATGAAATTCCATACTCCATCAAACTACGGAAGGGTTCTTTACTCATAATTATTGGCTAATACGTTGTTTTGGGTAGCTTTATGTCTTATTAATATTTTAATTAATATTAAAATATTAATTAAAATATTAATATTATCGCATCCAAGCGGAGTCTTGTTTATTTAGCTAACATTTAAAAACTTATATGGTATGAGGATTGGGGCAGGCCATAAATAGAGAGAGAATTTTATATGAACTCTCAAAAGATATTAATGTTGTGGTCCACTGAATTATGAGATAAAAATATTCGATTCATTTTAATAGCAATGATAAATTACAATGTAGCCAATAACCTGAACCACGACACGAGCCATAGCATGAGACATGCAAGCATGGGCCAGGCTCGGTCGCAGACACGTATGAAGCATGCAAGGGGTGGATTGAAGGTCGCATGCGGACAGAAAGCAGCGCAGGTGTTTTTGTCTCACCTAAAAATTGCCGAGGGATGTGTAAGCACGCCTTCATCAATAAATCATTGCGTCCTCATTCACTACCAAAATCATGCAATGTGTGATTGCCCAAGTTAGCATCGTAAAATTAAATGAATTTAAGTGGTCCTAACTTAGGCTACTAAAGTCGGCCGCATATTGAGATTGAAGGTGACCGTGCAACTTTAGTTGCCTTTTTTAATTATTATTTCTTCAATCTCATCATCGTAATGAATTATCTCTGTCATTGACTCATTGCGGCTTCAGTCCTTTCACATGATTTTGGTGGAAGCTTCAGAGATTGGGATTAGGACCACAGACTGTCATGTTCATCAATCATCCCAAGACAACCTTCTTCAATAGATTATATCGTAAATCCTGGCCTTTTATGTTTGATCTTTATAAGGTTTCATTTTATCATTAATGTCCATTCAATGTGGTTATATATATATATATATATTTTTTTTTTTTTCCTTTTAGATTATTAGGTGAGTGGCGTGGCCTTAACGGTCCACTTATCTAAAACCAATAAAACTGACTAGAAAAAGGGCATCATACAGATGGGATACCGATTAACTCATGTTTACAGGCAGGGTGTAGGGTGCGTATCGATATAGCATGGAAAAGCTAAGGTGTGTAAAAGCCACCTTTATACACCTAGACCTCGGTGATATTTATAAATGCCCAATAACCATATTTTTTATTATCAGTATCTAAATTTTAATAGCCAATTTTTACCTTTTATTTGAATTTTTTATTTATTTTATTTTTATTTACTTTAAGATCGGCATAATTTTTTATTCTGCCAACATCATCATATATTTATTTTATATTTTTCTTTGATAGTTTATATCGTTTACTACTATTAATACACACCAATTAATCATTTGTCTCTTCATTTACTTGATATAATATTTACCTGTCTATACCTTCTTAACAACCTTACCTTTTTTTTCAACTAAGTATTTATATTTTACATCACAACCTATCTTGTGTTTAAGTCATTCTATGGTTGATGCATACCATCTGTCAATTCAACAATGGTAAATTAGTGGCTCACATGTTCATAACATATGGGTAAATTGGTGATACACATTTGACTTGGTGGCTAACAATTTGGTAACATATTATGTGTGGTAGTTAAATGGGTGGTAAACATTGAGAGTTTCACAACATCTTGTTTTATTCTACACCAGATCCGACTGATTAATCCGTAAATGCTAATTATCATGATTTGTGTGCAAACAACCACTGGCTCAAGTAAATTTTATTTGATGTTGGCCAGAAATTTTTTGCTATTATTATGTATTGGACAACCACATTAGTTGTTTTTCTCATGTGCAAACGAGCAAGCAAAATGTTAATTTTTAAATCCATCCTCCTCTTTCAAAATTCCACCTAAATTTCAAACGACCCCATTTAGGCTCTGTTTGGATTCTGTTGCCAATGGAGTGCATTAGCTACACATCTTTTCTATACGCCTGTTAAGACCCATATAACATATTAATTATTATAAAAATTTTATTTTGTATATAATTATCTATATTTTCAATCTTTTCTTTCTAATTTTCATTAAAAACCTTATATTCTCTGCTCTATTTCTTTAACACAATGCCCACCTAAATAAGCCTTAAATAACTTGTGAAATTTATAAAACATGGAGAACAATCAGGACTGTTGAAGTGGTTGTCCACCTTCCAAATTAACATCAATGCCACGGATTAATATTCAATTTACCATAAAATAAAATGGACATTTAAAACTATATTAGAATATTATAAATTGGGTTGGATGGTTCGCATTATAAATTAAATGAGATTTAATGAGATATAGACGACTATGGTGGGTTTAAAAAATGGTGTATTCGGCTGCATTGGGTGTGCAGCCCATCTCCACATGGGTGGAGCTGAGAGCCGAGCATGGAATGCGTATTCCGGTGCATCGACCAGCTCAGCCAAAAACATTTCACGTGGAGAGCTCGTGCCATGCTCCGGATGTGTTCACCGCACCCGATGATGTTGCTTGCATTTTATCAAGCTCGTGGCCTTTTGTATATAGCCAGCTCATAGTTCGATATTTTCTGTATTTACTGGATATTATTCTATCTACTTTATTTTGTCTTTTGCACAAAAGAAATAAGATGCATATTCATATATATAGTTTTGCAATTGGGCCCCTGAAAATTTAAAATTTTTATTAAAGAGCTCTTAATTTTTAAACTCTTAAAATTATCCCCTCAAACAAAAACTTTAGAAAGCAAGTGTGAAAAGTCATAAATACAATAGTTTTTTATAAAAACAAAATTTATCTATCATAGAAAAATTAATCTTATATTTACTATTTAAATCCCTTTATTAAATCTAGAAAACCTTGTTTCACGTGTTTATTCTTATTTTCTTCTGATATCTACTTTTGGGAGATCCAAGACTAAGGTTTTGTATTTTTTTCTTATTATTAAATGTAAATAATTCTCTATTATATATTTGTTATTCAATTTTCATATTATTCAATTTAACAAATTCTAGATTAAGTTTTTATTTTTATTTTTCCATTATTTAATAGCATTGAGGAGATTATGCAATATTTTTAAAATATGAAAATCCATCAAGGACAACTATAAAACATCGGCATCTACCTTAAAATAATTCCAATACAAACATATTTATTTCCATTTTTAATTTTAGCTTCTGAAGTACTACTAGCTTATTACTAAATTGATTTTATATTGGGGTCCCATAAAATATAATTTTTATTTTTTCTAAAAAGGTCAATGTTATAATTGAGTGTAATAATAAATTCTTTTAAACATTTAATATTTTGCAATACAATCAAGGTATAAATTTTGTCCCTCTAGCCAAAGGTCCCACCCAGCTTCCCCACTGTCCAAATTGTTGGTCCTATTGCACATGCAAGATATAACAAAAAAGAGTGATTTGATAGCCAATCCCAACCATCCATTTGGTGTCCACTAGGAGATGGCTGGGAAAAAAAGTGCATGGACTGAAACCAACAGGTGTATTTATTTGGAGTAGTTTGATTTCTAGTCATTATTTATCTATTTCCAGCCACTTAATTTTTATTATTATTTATACATATTTGCTCCATCCACCTTGAAGGATCACATGGGATAGCAAAGAGAATCTTTGGTGAAAACAAAGATACGAGAGCTGGACTACAAATCACCAAGAAATCTTTGCCTCTGCTCATTGAGACTGCCAGACACCACCAGCTCAAAAACAACCAAGCAAAGCCGGTGCTGTAACAAAAACTGCCAAACTCTGCCAATTATGAGTAAAGATAAAATCTAAAACTTCCATTTTTTTAATGTTTTTTTACACAATGTATAAATCATTGTTTATGTATGTAGAGGAAATCATCAATGCAGCGTATGGATAAGATAATATATAGACTTTGTTTTAGATATTGTTATTATTATTATTATTATTATTACTAGTATTTGTAAGCAAACACATAAATTAGGTGTAACGTACATATTCCGATTAATATATATCTAAATGAAGGATCATAGTAGATTAATAAATAAATCTTTGACCCTTAATTATGTTTATAAATTTAATTTATTTTTGGTTGAAAGAATGCTAATATTAGATTATTTGAAGTGTGTATACTCATGTACGAAGTCATTATCTACGAAAATGCAATTTATTTTCCCTCTCCAAAACATTTATAAATTTCTACAAGCATTTTTGTTTTTTTATTGAAGCAATTAAGGTGCCATGAAGTTAATGAAAGCATTGAAATAAAGGTCTACTATATATTTAAAACAACCATAAGTAAGGATGGGTTAAAAAAATTTTAAATCCTGAATAGACAAGTAGAGCTTTTTGTCTCTTCAACTAAGTGTGAAATAAGAAAGATATACTATTAGCCTTTATTCACCAAGTCCTCTGGGGCTTTAGAATGTGAAACAGTGGAAGGTTTGGATAGGAAGAGTAAAGGCTAGTAAAGCAAATCAGCAAGATCTAGGGATTAAGTTTCGGTGCGATAAGGTATGATAAATGCTTTAAGTTTAAACATTATTTTTCTTTCAAATCTTTATCAAAATTTTAAAACTAGGGTTAGTAGGATTGAATTCACCTCATCACAATGCAGCTCGACCTGGGCATTCAATGTCAAGCAAATTACAAACCAAATTCATCAGTTTAGCTAGGTTTTAATTCACCCCCACAGGTCACAAGCCCAAGCTTTAATGGGTGGAGACTTTTTATTTTGGATCTGTTAGCATATAGTGACCCGAATTTTGGTTTTAGTCAGTTTGACGATCTCGCAGTGCAATAAGCTTAGATTTTTCTTAAAGATCTGTAGTGATAGTGGAGAGATTAGGTGGTTAAGCCTAATCTCGCAGCCACGATCTCGGTACGGACAGTACACCATCGTGGACAACAACTTGGCCCCTACGGTGCCAAAAGATTTTGCAGGCACCTTAGCAGGCAGCGAATTGACGTTGGCGATGCCAGCGGTAGAATCTCGTATATACATATTTTTGGTAGTTTGTGTGTGGACGAATTTTAGTATTTTCTATAAATATATGTTATTCCTATAGAAAGAAAAGCTTAGCATCTTTGAAGATTTCTATTTTGTTATAATCTCTCTTTTTCTCTTCTCTTGATCATACTCAATCTTTGATATGGTGAAACTCTTCATTCTCTGCCCCATAAAAAATTTAATGTGGACCATAAAGTTCAAATTATTTAAGAGTTATCAAACATTGGCATTTTTCAAAGTATTTTTCTTATATAGATGGTTGACTATATAAAATTTTAAAATGGATCAATATTTTTTATAAATTAAATAATGGAAATTAGTTCGTATGCCTGACTACACCATATAATCCCATGTGGAGGCTTAAGAGTTTACTAATGCCCAACTACACCATATACTCCCATATGAAGGCTTAAGAGTTTTACCCACATTAATTGCATTTTTTTTCTCTCCTATTTCTATGAATTGTAAGACTTGTCCCCTAATAAAATTTCAAAACAAATGCTCATGTAACGAATGCATGGTGTAATAACATACACAAACTAATTAACCATTTAGTAATTCTCATATTTTGGATATTAAGGTTGATGGTCATATTCAAAACTCTCGACATAGCTTAGCAGGGTTTGGTAGACACGAAACATGTAGTTTTTAGGCATGAGAATAATGAGTTGATTCTGCACCTGCCACCCACCATCATCTACGATCATAACTACCATTCGCTTGCAAGTGATGGCTCAACTAACTCTACACGTTACAAAGACAAATGACCTGGTTAGAAACATTTAAGAGCCTCTCATCTATACGTCTTTCTCCAAAGTATCTTTTTGGCACGGTGTGCTTTAATTATTTGATTTTCTTCAAGTTTTAAAATAAAAATTTCTTCTTATTTCTTTAATAATAAAAGTAGAATTAAGTGATTTAATCATATAAAACAGAGACCAAATTTACACTAGTTAAAAAGAACGAATTTATCAAAAGAGAAGGCAGCAAGAAAACTAAAAAAAAGCTGAAAAAACATGACTAAACGTCATTAAAAAATATATGAAAATTTTAGACTTACCTAGGACATATTCCAAGGTTGTAAAGAGTGGTTCAGAAGAAGATTTGTAATAGCTGACCTCACTTAGGTGAAAAACTGAATATCATGATAATGATGATTATCATAATTTTGTAATAACAATATCATCTTTAGAAAGAGAAATGATGTCATGTAATGGTGAAACCTTTCAATTTTCATAAGCTATGTGTTCTTTATTAGATCCAAGTCATTCATTGTACTTTTTTGCAAACCCATTTTTATGGTACCAACAATAACTTTGATTAAAAACTTGTGTAGGTTAAAACACCTTTTGGACATTGAGAACCAAATTGTCATGGGTATGAACCCTCCATAGTTTAAACTATGGGACCAGGCTAAAGTTCCATCACCTTAGTAGCCTATTTTCAGCATGCAGAGGTTAATAAGAATGCAAAAATTGAAAGAAACAATGTTAAAGAAAGCACAAAAAATTACAGAAAAATAAAATTTCCAACTTTTCACCAAAGGAATTGCATAATTGTACAATCACTTGCCCAACCTTTATCACAACACTATTTGATCATTCATATGCCTTAACAAGTGAAATGCATGTGGTATTTATACATATACAAGAGTTACATCATGAAGACAAGTATCCCACTACATGTCCCCTCTCTCCTTAAGCCACACACCCTAAACCTTTTAGTTGTAGGCTACGCATCCCAAGACTAGGTCCTAGATATCACATGTCCAACCCCTTTCCCTTAAAAAGAGTTAGTGGTCCACATCACCCTAACCACTTAGACTTAGTCCAAAGCTATACCATATGTATGTCACATGAGCCCTCAGCGAATTCCTCATTATCATGCGTACCATGCTCATGGAAATGAACCTGTACTATGTACCCTTGCTCCAATGCCACAATCCCTCGATTCGCATCAAGCGTCCATGATGTATTCCGCACCAACAATGCAACATGATGCTATATTGGCTAAACTTCAAGAGTTCAAATATAACCTGCCAAATGAAATCACTCTTCTCAAGAGAGTTATTCATATCTTGGTTGATAATATGGAAGCAGGACCTAAATGGAAGGTACCAAATCCTACCTTTTACTCCCGTAATAAGAATGTTAAGGATTTGGAGAATTTTCTATAGGATATTGAGTAGTACTTTAAGATTGTTCATACTGTGCAAAATGGTTGATATCATTTGTATGGCTCTAACTGTGGATGCTAAGCTTTGGTAGTGTAGTAAAATCAGGGATGAGACTTAATCAAAGATAACATCATAAGATGAAATGAAAGCAGAAATAAAAGAATGATTTCTTCATTGTAATGTTACATGGTTGGCCTATCATTCATTGAGGAAACTCAAGCACAGAGGTTCTATGCAAGAGTACATGAAGTCTTTTTAGTTTTTGATACTAAACGTGAAGAACATGTAAGATGATAATAAGCTCTTCAATTTCATGATAGGATTGCAGCCATAGGCAAAAGTAGAACTCAAGCGAAAAGAGGTAAAAGACCTTGTTTCTATAGTAGTAGCAGCTAAGAGCCTTGTGGACTAAAAGGCTAATCAAGTTGGATCAGAAAAGAAGAAACTTTCATCAAAGGAGAAAAAGAAGACAAAGAAGGACAAAGACTAGGGAGTAAGCTTGGACAACCAAGTAAGTCTAATGATTCTAACTCTGGTTGTTTAATTTGCAAAGGTCCATACTTGGCTAAATATTGTCCAAAGAAGAAGGCATGTATATTTTTTATTGTCACTAAGGATTGAAGGGAGGAGACACCTAAGATGAATCCTATTTAATTGCTAAAAAAGCCAAAATCAAGTGGGTTGTTGCACATGCAAGTCATGCTCAATAAACACAAGGTATAGGCAATGATAGACATAAGTGCTACCCATACTTTCATTTTGAATAAATACATTAAGCGGACATTGAGGATCACCTAGGCTGTCAATGAAAATAATTTTCAAGTTTAGGTAATAAAAAATTCAAAACTCATTTCATTGTGTTAAAAGACTTTTTGTATATTGAGAAACACCCAGGTTTTCAACGGAAATAATTTTCAATGTCTTGACTAAATAAATATTCTCAACCATAGTTGGTTGGATTAGATCTAACCAAGTTTAGGTCATAAAAAATCAAAACTAATTACATTGCATTAAAAAACTTTTTGGCTATTGAGGACCACCTAGGTTTTCAATGGAAATAATTTTCAGTGTCTTGACTAAGTAAATATTTTCAAAGATAGTTGATTGGATTAGATCTAACCAAGTTTAGGTCAGTCACAAAAAATCAAAACTCATTACATTGCGTTAAAAGATTTTATTGATATTGAGGACCACCTAGGTTTTCAATGGAAATAATTTTCAATATATTGACTAAATAAATATTTTCAAATATAGTTGGTTAGATTAGATCTAATCAAAACCTATGCCTCATAATAAATTCCAGGTGTGAAAATCTGTCTCTAACTAATCCACTCCATAGGTGGAAATTCTGGAATTGTAGAGGTCCACGGGTACTTGGCCGTCCTTCTCGCAGGGTAGACAAGATTTAGGCTGTCCTCCCAGGGTAGACAGGTTTAAAACAATCTTCCCTCAGAACGAATACAAAAGCATTGGCTGTCCTACTCCCGGGATTGACAAGCTTAATACAAGCTATCTTTTTTCTAATTCATGGAATGACGACTGGTTATCGGGAAAGGGCAGCAACTCATAAACTGTTTTATTTTGAAATAGATATTTACACTTACACCCAAAAGAATGTGGAGATATCAACATCCCATACAACAACAGGAAAAAGCATCTCGTTATACCTCTCCCTCTCTCTGCCCTGTACTCATACCCCGCTCCTACAACACTCAGCTGCCCCCCAATCCTCCCCCCCTCGTACAATGAATAATAATTTTTTAAACAATAATAATAAAAAAATTACCCAAAATCTTAGAATGAATTGTTGTTCCTATCAATAGCAGGTCTTGTGCGATGACGCCTTGACCCCGATCTCTTCTCTCTCCCATGCCTCACTGAAGTTCTCCTCATTGGTGGTGGGGGTCTCGCAACACTGTCAGGAACCCTCTCTGGTGGTAATCTTTTTGATGCTTCAATCGGCAATGCTGGTGGAGGATGGACAGCAGTAGCAACTGGACTTATGTGCTCTAATAAATCTCTATGGTATGCCTACAAGGTTTAATCACAGCAGAGTCGATCAAACATGTATGTCAGTGGTGCATCAAGTGGTAGGAAGTCCAAAGATGAAGCTAAAACTAAAAATTAAGATTAGCTGTTGTGGGTGCCTCGCATGGTCGGAGTCAAGAGAAAAGGGCTGTTGTGGGTGCCTCAGATGGTTGGAGTCAAAAGAAAAGCGATGTCAAGGCACATCAAAAAGTCAAAAGAGTCATCATGAGATTAAGCTAGTTAAATAAATATAGATCTGAAAGCATCAAATGGTCACAGCCAAGAGGTGAAGACGAAAACAAAAAATAAAGATAGGTGCATAAGGGTGCATGCTGAACATTGAAGCTTTGAGGCAGAAGCTATATACAAACTGGAGAGGTTCAAGAAACATTAAACAGGGAAACAGGCCATTCCAAATCGTAACCATTATTGCCACGAATATGCTAAAACCCAATTACAGGCAAGTTTATGAAGAAAATGTACCTGAACAACAAAGTTGCGCCGTTCACAGTCCAAAAACATGTTGACACTCCAGTCTATTTTTGACATTATTTTGTCCCGAACAGTGGAAAAACTGATCTGGTCCCGAGAAGTAAAGCGATCAACTTCATTGAACCAGAGGCAGGTGAAGAGGTTTGTAATAGGGATGTGTTCCCTTATGATCACACATCCTTCAGGAACATCTGCATAATTCCCCAAAACATAAAGTCTGAATTATTTTGGGATGGCACATGCGACAGATAACAAAGAAGAAAAGAAAAGGGGGGCCTCCACTCACCACTTGTAATCGGAAGCTTAGCTGAAGAATAATGTGTCAAACCCTCCCTCTTGTAGAACTCTATTTGGTAATCAATGGATGCATTGTCATACTTTCCAGCAGCTTTATTAGCCTCTGCTTCATCAAAAACATCAAAACGTCTGTAATGCCGGGAGATAGCAAAAGTTGCACCCGTCCGCCACAAGAATCTGCAAAATCGATGCAACAATGTATTATACTGAGTGCAAATTGTCACTTGTGACTGGTGCCAGTTACATGATTAAGCAGAACAACAGTAGAAATACCAAATCAAAATTAGATTCCTTGAGTACAAGAAATTGACAGTGTCCATTCTGCACAGTTACCGGACCTTTCCAGAAGTTGATAGGGATCCATAACAAGCTCCAGCTTTCCATCAATCCAAATAGAAAACCGTGCATTAGGGAAAATCCTATGTAATAGAAGCTTGGGTACCTGCCAAATTGCAATAAAAAACCATAGGCAATCTATAACAAGAATTGGTGGCATCCTTAAGACTGCAAATTCAGGATAAGTAAGCAAATTACCATTGGATCTGCCAATATTCATTAATCACCAGAAAATAGTTAAATCTATTTCCTTGGACAAATAAATCAAGAAAGAAATTTGACCAAACCAATCCAGATAGACAGACCTATTATAGATAGGCCATCATTGAAACAAAATATCGAACCCTCATGCAAATATGAGAAAAGGAAATATGATCTAAAAAAAAAAAATTGATAAAGGCAGTGATATTGCCTATTGCTTTTCTACTGATATTTGCATGAATGTCCACTGAGCTTGAATTCATTGATTTTTCTCAGATCTTGTATTTCAATTTGTTTTAGTTGTAAACTTCCTCCATGATTTCAATGAGAAAAAGGGTGAAAAGAATATATGTCAAATAGTTCTCCAATTCTATAAGTTATTATATTCCTAAGCTAAATTTATTTGTAAAAAATTTCAGCCAAATCTGATATTTAAGTGTTTAATATAATATTCGTTTATGGCTTTATCTGCTTATAATTTCAATAAATGTGTATCCTATTTTCCTCATAATCATAATTCTCATATATACATATATATGTATATATATATATATATTATTCAACAAAATACAGTGATATAATATGATATTTACTATTCTGAATCTGCATCCATATTTTATTGACAAATTCAAACATTTTCTTCTGTTTTTTCGATTCATCTCAATGTAACCTATAAAGTTAAACAATATTGGTAATATATTTCAACAAAAGTGATTTATCTCTACATGGGATGATGATAAATTTATTGATATCAATATGATGAACACTGATTTGGAATGAGATATACAAAGACAACCATCCATTTTAAATTTTAGCTATGAGATTCTAATGGGCAGTAAGCACAATTTGAAAAACAAAATCTTTCTTTTCTAATTACATAACTACTGAACTAATTCCCACCTACTAGGACAATGGTATCAATGAAGTTTAAATGAAGCAAAAATAATAGTCCAATATCATGGGTATGCCAATTGTCTATATGAAAGACATGAAGGAATGATTTCAGATAATTATGAAAGAATTCCTCAAACATGTCACAATAGCAGTGAACACTAATACAATAACAACAATTCAGTTTAAAGACAAGCTATGTCATTCTAATTTTTGACATCAGTTGCAGCACCGTTCGTACTGCACACAGTTTTAAAATAATCTCTCTTTCATAGTTACCAAAATAATTGCTGCCACCATGAGAATTGGTATGATTAACCATCCAAACTCATATTGGCCTGTTACTATCACTAAGAATTAACTTTTAAAAAACCAATTCTCTCTCAAACAACGTAAACGAAAAACAATTTAGTTGTTTGTTATATTCTGAAATATGAAATTACGGAACAATATGAAATTCAGATGAAACAAAAATGAGAGCACGAAAGAACAGACCTTTCCATTACGTCTAGCATCAGTGTAAGGAAGATTGTGAACAACAACAATTCTCCATAATCCAATCCTGTTTGTGCTATCTAGTGCACTAGAATTCCTTATATATGCTTCTGTCTCCTCATCCACAAACATATAGAAGCAAGCATTTTTCTTCGCAGCCTCACTTATATTTTTTGGTTGTTGAATTATGTCATAGTTTCCTGGTGAGCAGCAATTCGCAAAGAAAAAAAATAATGACTCCACTCACTTGAAGCCAATAAATACTTGGAACAAACACACAAAGTTGAATAAAATAAATAATAAAATGATGAGTTTGATCATTTATACCAAATACGGCTGATGCAACAACTATCCCACGACATTGTTCCATTTCAACAAGTGCATCCTCATCAATGTCAAATCCAGTATGATGACCAGGTCTATTTCCTTTAACAAATCTGATGACAAAATGTGTCAGGAAAAAGAAAGTATAAGAATGCACAACAATTAAACAACATAACTTTTTGGTAGAAGACTTGGCAACCATACCCACAGTGCACACTCATCGACTCTCTGATATCGAAAGAATCGTTTCTCTGTTGCAAAGAAGGATATCCACCAAAAGGAGAACCTCCAAATGATGGAGGGCTACTTGGAGTTTCTTCTATAATATATGTTAAGTTTTTTAGTAATGGAGAAGCTGATGGAGTAGCTGGCATAAGTGCCATGGCCTGCTCAATGGAAAGGTAACATACTGGACAAGCTGCAATAAAAAAAAATATATATATATATATATATATAATAACAAGATTCAGCTGCATAGTGACTATAAGTAGGGCAAGAATATCAATAGTTGAATCTGAAATTTTGAAGGATTCAAACTTACGACGTGGACCAGTCCGTTTTTTGTCAGCCGGTGGTGGTGGAAGTGCAAAATTTTCACAAGGATGTCCATGAGGCAGGGTGCTCCAAAGAGGAGGAGG
>JAYJMB010087794.1:0-18193 GCA_036873735.1 Pouteria campechiana
AATTTTACATGTTTATTTGCTCATTTATAATTTTTCTGATGCTCTTACTTGACTATTTTTATAAATATTTGAGAAATAATATGTAAAATACATGTATTTATTCTATGAGTATTCTTTTTGATAAAAATATGGCATGAGCATGAGAAGATGTGGAAATTTTAGTTTTGATGGATAAGTGGGTGATGGAGATGACCTAGTTGCTAGAGATGTATAGTTATTATATACGTGATGTGGAATTACGACAAGGGCATGGGCGGAGGCACCGGTCATATTGTTTGGTTATGAGGTGATATGGTGTGGAGTGTTACTCCGTTTATCATGACTTGTGCGTAATACATGGAAATCGAGTAGCGATAGAAATTCCGCTATGCCGGTGCACGTGATTTGGATTGTGGTATATGGATGATGGAGTGGTAAGGCAGATGCATGAGGCATGATATGCATGTAATTTATTCGCAATGAAATTTGTTTTAAATTATTATTTTTGAATATTTTCCTACTTACTGAGTTTGCCCGACTCACGCTATTTTATTGAAAGTTTTTTTTTTAGATAATAGGACAAGTGAGAAAGCCCAACAGGGAATTGGCGCTCAAGTAGGAACAAGTAGAGGACCTAATCCACAGATTTTTCATGAATAGTGGGGATGTTATCTTATTTTAAAAAAACTTGAAATGTAATTATATTTTGATGGGATGTATATAAATTTTGATTGAAAAACAAAATAAAATAAATAATAAACATTAGTTGTTCTCATACGCTATGATATTGAAATGCTTATCAGGTATGCTGCACAGATGGTTCTTTTTTCTTCACATTACTCTATCTTGGGGGAGGTGCTACTGAAATTTTTATTTAAAAATTGTACATCGGCCAGTACATTCATGTATCAATATATAGCAACCATCGGCTAGGGGTGGTATAGGCTAGCGGGGTGCTACATTGGCATGGCCCAACTATAATCTATTGGAATACATATGTGCATTATGCGTAATATAGTGTAATATGACGCCCACACTTACGTGGCCTTTCACATTTCATATTTATATACGTAGTTTCCTATGATAAATGGAAAACTATATTAGAGTTTTTCTATAAAAGGATTTTAGATCTCTTCAATAGAGTCATCCCATGAATGAAAACTCCCAAACAAAATCTCCTATCATCGGGTGCTCTTGGGTTGAAAGAAATTTACTCTTCATCCCTAAAGGAATTCCTTTGCAATGGCTTCCGTTACAACAGGTATTTTATCATTCATTATTTTTAATAGTGGTATCAAGGTCTAGGTTATTTGATTGTTTTGGATCATTAGATTGCCAATTTAAGGGTTGGATTGTGATTTTTTAAATTTTTTATTAATAATATTTTTTCAACACTCAAGCAAATTAAATATCTATTTATACCATCTTATAGAGCTCTTTGTGCTAAATTTATTAATATATTATATGTGAAGAACGGATTTAAAATGACAAAGTAATTGAATTATGAAATTTTAGGAATTTTTCGCCCATTATTATTCGAAGAAGATGGATTTTTTACTTAATAATCCTTGTAAATTTATTTCATCACATTTTAGTCCTAAAAATTAGATTTATTATGGGACTAAATTGAAAATTAAACTAAAACTTGAGGACCAAACTGTAAATTTTCCAATAGGGACTTATCTATAAAAATTTCAAAACGAGGGCCTAAACATAATTTCCAAACCGAACATAATTTCCAAACTAAGGGCAGATTCATAATTTTACCAGCACTGAATTGTCTTATGTGTCCGAGCCTGTCTCTGCCCACAGCCCATTTGGTCACGGGCCCAAGTGGACAAGACCATGCGGGGCCCGTGGGGTGGATGACCAATAGTAGTAGGGTCTGTTGGTGGGTTCAATTTCATGCAGAATGTTAATTTTTAGGTTTTCCGGTATTCTGAATTCATTTTGGGGATTATTTTTGTCATTTATGAGCTTTAAATACTGATTTATTATTTTTTATGCTATTTATTATTAAATATGCATAATTTTTGTTGAATTAACATGTTATATATGTATTTTTAATAATGCATAATTTATGAATTTATTATATTTTTTATACTGGTTATTGTGATGATAACCCCAATTTATAGCAAATTTAATCAAATAAATTTTATTTTTCATTTAAATATAGTCATAACAATCTTGATGAACATATGATATTTTGATGAGAAAAACTCAGTTAGACTGATCTAGAATATAATAATTTGATTATTTTTGTGTATTTTAGGTGTAGCCATAGCAGCCTAAAATTATGTGACAATTAAAAAGGTTTATTATTATCATATTTTTGCCTTAACCTTATGTGAGAAAATTACAAAATTGAGACTATCTATCCATTGAGATTACCAATTTGTGACCAATATATTAACTTAGTGGTTGTATCTCATTTGACTCCCTAGCTTAATATAGAGGTTAATATGAAAAGGTGTTTTCTTTAATTAACATATTATGTATTTTCTAGTCGCCCAATAAGTATAAGATATGCAAATGTGTTATTTATAATTTATTTGCCTAGTATTTATGATTTAAGGGAGTTTATTTATTTATTTATTTTGTTGCAATATTATTATAATTAGCTAGTGTGAATGGAATGACGACTATTCCCATGTTAGAAGGAGATAATTTTCATAAATGGCGAGATCAAATTAATTTTCATTAGGATATATAGATCTTGACCTTTTCTGCTTACTCCCACTCAATATAGCACATCTGCTCAAAGGAAACAATGGGAAAAGTGGGAGAGATCAGATTGTTTGTGTCGGATGTTGATTCCCTTCAGGATTGCTCCTAATATAAGAGATATCATATCCGAATGCCAGACAGTAAAAGAACTCTTAAAATCCATAAAAGAGCAATATATATCCACTGACATGGCTATGGCAAGTTCTCTATTTTCTAAGCTAATGACAATAAAATACAATGAAACTAGTGGAATCCGTAAGTTCATTCTAAAGATGTGGGATTTAGTTTCTTACATATAGAAACGAGGCCTTGAAAAATAAGATTCCTTTTTGTCTCATTTTGTGCTCCATTTTCTTCCTAGCCAATATTCTTCAACACCAAAAATGTGAATAATCATTCAATAAACTCTTGACCAAGTTGGTACAGGAGGAAGATATGTTGAAAAAGAAAATACTAGATTTTGCCTATATAGGGGTGTAAGTCGAGGCAGGTTCAACCCAAACCCACTTGCCCAAACCCGGATTTTAAGCAGGTTAGGGATGACATTTTTCAACCTGCACTTACTTTGGGTTAAGGGTGGAAAAGGGGTCATGCAACCCGCCCAAACCCATACTTCTTCATTAAAAATAAATAAAAATAAAAATATACCCCAGTAACAGTGGTCTATATCTGCATAAGCACAACATCTTTACTGCTTAAAATAAAGGCAAGAAAATTCTCAGATATAATCAAAGTATACCACAAACTGCATGTACCAAAAATACTCAAAACAATACTTAGGGTCAATTGAAAGTAAGTGCTAATATATACATGCACAATCTCTCAAATAGAATTGTCTGTCTCTTGAGTGACATTGTTTAGAACTACCTGTACATAGAAATAAGACTTGTCAAAAATCTTTTAATTAATTAAAATAAATCTAAATGAACAATATAATAACAACATTCTAAAATAAATCAAGATCATATGAAACTAAGATCATGACCAAATCACTAGTCATGAAATTGCTTCACCTTCTAATACTGTTATTTTTCTTTTTTCTTTTTTTTTCAAAGAATTTTAACTTTATTCAATAAAGAAATGAACAATTTGGATGACTAGCAGTCATCTGACAAAGGATAATAAAATTACTGAAAGCAAAGAAAAATATAATGAAAAAGTATGAGAAATATAGACCAAGAGTACTTTTACTTAAAAAGAAAAGTCATTCAACCCGAACCCAAACCCAAAGTCAACCCGCAAATGTAGGCTTAGGGTTAAGGTTAGGATTAGGAAAATGTTATAAAAGTAAGGATTAGGATTAGGGTTGGGCAAACTCAAACCCGCATCGAACGTGCTCGACTTACACCCTTATGCCTATACAATCTCCGTTAAGAATGAAAATAGTTCTAGGACTAGTAATGAAAATAGTTTAGAAAATAAAAAGAGAAATGATAAATTCAAAGGTAAGAAAAAGGGTGTTAAGACATGTCGCTTCTGCAAAAAGCCTGGGTATTTCAGGAAAGATTGGAAAAAATTCATCATCTAGCTTCAAAAGAAAGATAATTACTCTTTTGTTTCACGAGAATCTCATTTAGTTGAGGGCTCTAATAACTAGTGAATTGACTTTGGTTCTACCATTTACATTTTTAATTCCAGGCAAGGATTACTAAACAGGAGAAAGCCAAACCACAATGAGCAATGCATCTATCTTGGGAATGGGATGCATTCAACTAAGGAGTTTGTGTGAACATTTAGATTAGTTCTCTCCATAGGCCATATTTTAAACCTTGAAGATATCCTATATGTGTCAAATTTTACTGGAAGCTTGATATATGTGTCATGTCTTACTGCCAAAAGATATCAGTTTAATTATTTTCAAATAAATTGGACATTGGAAAATTATTTACTATAGTTGGCACTGGTATTTTAATAAATGGTCTTTATTCTTTAAATATGTTGATTGATGCTTCTTCTTTCTTACACAGTGATGTAATTAGACTAAGTAATGTGAATGTTGAAACTAAACAAGCACATTTGAATGAAAAATCATGAGTTCTTTGGCACCGAAGACTAGGACATATCTCCATTATACTAGTATAAACTTAATAGATGAAAAGATCCTTACTAATATTAATTTTACTGACTTTGGAACTTGTGTGGATTGCATTAAGGGTAGGCTAACCACCAAGATTAATAAAAGTGTCATAAGTATCACAGAAATTTTAGAATTAGTACATACGGATATTTGTGGACCACTGCGAATTCCAACTTTAGATGGCTAGACATCTTTCATGATGTTCATAGATAATTTCTCAAGATTTATATACTTATATTTTTTATCTAATAAGGCCCAAGCAATTGATGCTTTTAAAACTTATCAATTAGAGGTAGAAAGATAAATAAGAGAGAAAATTAAAATTATAATATCAAACTATGGTGGAGAATTTTATGGTAGATATATTAGTATAGGATAACAATCAAGTCCATTTGCGAGGTTCCTTAAAGATCAGGGTATTGTACCTCAGTATGCAATGCCTAAAGAACTATGATAGAATGGACTAGCCAAAAGACAAAATAGGATGCTAATAGAAATGGTAAAAAGTATGATGAGTCGAACATCATTATCCCTTTCTCTCTAGGGTGAGGCTCTAAAAACTACTGCATATATTTTAAATAAGGTTCCTATAAATAGTTTGGTAGAAAATCCAACCTTACACATTTTCATGTGCGGGGGTTCTCAGTAGAAGCTAAGTCATATAACCCTTATGAGGGAAAGTTAGACCCTTGAATAATAAGTTATCATTTTGTTGGTTATTCTTAAAGGTCAAAAGGTTTTCAATTTTATCATCCTACATGTACATCAGTCATTATTGAGGTAAGGAATATAAAATTTCTTGAGGAAATTGAGCCTAGTGGGAGTGTTCCATCCTGAACTATTGATTTAGAGAATGGGAAAGCTTCATCTGTGCAAGATATACTTTCTGACCCATTTGTAGAACACATGCTTGATCCGACAGTTGAACCAGAACTTATTGAAGAGGAACACGATGATCCAAAGCTTGTCAAGATGAACATTCTTAAACCACAGCCTTCAACTGAAAATATGTTAAGGAGATCCATAAGACTCAGAAAAACTACAATTCCTAATGATTATGTAGTATATATGCTTGATGCCCACAATCTTTTGAGTTATGAACAAGCCATGAGAGATGATAATTCAGAAAAATGGTTGAATGTCATAAGAGAAGAATTTGATTACATGGCAGCTACTGGTGTATGGGACCTTGTAGAATTGCCTAAAGGAGTTAAGTCTGTTGGATGTAAATGGTTTTTTAAAACCAAAAGGGACTCCAAAGGCAACATAAATAAATATAAGGTCGGACTAGTTGTCAAGAGATTTACACAACAAGAAGGCATTGACTTTCATAAAACATATTCTCTTGTCTCAATTAAAAACTCTTTTAGAATTATCATGGTTGTGGTAGCTCATTATAACTTAGAGTTATATCAGATAAATGTCAAAATAGCTTTCTTAAATGATTAACTAGAAGAAAATATTTACATGAAGTAACCAGAGGGTTTTACTGTAAAGAAAAATGAGCATTTGATGTATAAACTCAATAAGTCTATTTATGGACTAAAGCAAGCCTCCTAACAATGTTATAAGAAATTTTATAGTATTTTGACTTCATTTTGGTTTGAGAAAAATGCAAAAGATCATTGAATATATCTCAAGTTAAGTGTGGGTAAATTTATCATCATCATTTTATATGTAGATGATGTTTTGCTTGCTTGTAGTGATAAATGTTTGCTTTATAAGATGAAACAGTTTCTCTCAAAGAACTTTGAAATGAAGAATATAAAAGAAGTCTCATATGTGCTTGGGATTGAAATTTATGGAGATAGAGTACAAGGATTGCTTAGATTATCCTTGAAGGCTTATATCGTTAAGGTTTTAGAGAGATTTAGTATGAAAAACTATTCACCATTTGATTCACCCATTGCTAAAGGCACGGTGTTATCTACTGATCAATGTCCCAAAAAATGATCTAGGAAAGAGACGCATGATTGAGTTTCCTTATGCGTTGATAGTCAGGGGGTTAAGTATGCACAGTCATGCACAAGACCAGATATATCATTTATCACAAGTCTTATAGAAAGATTTTTGAGTAATCCTGAAATGGCTCATTGGTAAGCTAGAAAGAGGGTATTCAAATATTTGCAAGGTACAAAGGGCCTCATGCTCATTTATCAGATTTTTGATAGCCTTGAAGTTATTGGTTATTCTAATGCAGATTTTGTTAGATCTACCAAGTCTGCAAAATTGACTACTAGTTACGTCTTTATGATAGTCGGGTGTGCTATGTCATGGAAGAGTAAGAAACAACAACATAGTGCTTCTTCTACATGTTATGTTGAGTACATTTCTTATTATGAGATAACAAACTAGCCTATTTCAATGAGAAAAATCATCATGAGGCTTAGAAACATGGAGTCTATATCTAAGCTAATGCAAATTTATTGTGATACCTCTTCTACAATGATATTGGGAAACACAAACAGGAGTACAAATAACAACAAATACTTCAAAGTGAAGTATAGTATTGTTTATGAGAGAATTCAGAAACGTAAAGTGTCTATAAAGCATATTAGAACAGATCTAATGTTAGATGATCTGTTGACCAAGGCTCTTATCATTAAGGTTTTTAATGATCATGAGACTTGTATGAGATTAATTGAGTTATTGTAAGACACATTTATGATATTTAAGTTAAATTTAAGTTTTTGACATTTGAATAATGCTGCATTTATTCCATATATGTGCGCAATTTTGAATTTTTGTGAATATTTAGCAGTAGTATATTTGGACATTTATGTGTGATCAAAAGTAAGATTTTTAGGTGATCACATTTGAGATTGATTTACTTGCTTATTTGAGAAAATAAACCTTTTACGAGATTCGGTTTTATAGTATTTTCAGTGTAGTAGTCCTTAAAAAAAAATAAGTCATGAAATGATGTATAATCATCAAGACTCACATTGTTAATTCTATCCAATGCTAATATTGTGTTTATGTGCTAAGTGGTATACAGCCAAGTGGGAGCTTGTTGAAATACGCATGTGCATTATGCATAATATAGTGTAATACGATGCCCATACTTACAAGGCCTTTCCCACTTCATATTTGCATATGTAGTTTACTATGATAGGTGAAAAACTACATTAGGGTTTTTCTATAAAAGGGTTTTAGATCCCTTCAATAGAGTCATCCCGTGCATGAAAACTCTTGGATGAAATCTCCTGTCGTCGAGTACTCTTGGGTTAAAAGAAATCTACTCTTCATCCCTAAAGGAATTCCTTTACAATGGCTTTTGCTGCAACAAGTATGTTATCATTACTTATTTTCAAAATGATCTCCAAATCTGTTCTAACAATGCTATTTGGCTGACCAAATCCTAGCCACTTACATCTTTTATGTAGGATTTTCCAAGGCTACTGGGCACTTATAAGCTAATGAAGATCGCAAAGTTTTGACAGTTATCAATGGCGGCAATGTGGGTGGGGAGGATTGCCTGGTCAAGAGACAATTCGCTTAGTATAATCTCAATAAAATCTAATTAATGCACACATTAGTTGTGATGGACCTTAGCCGCAATAACTGCAAGGGTCATGCGACTCTCATGCCTCCAACTAGGGGTGCAAATCGGATCAATTTATACCAGGTTAGAGTGGTCCTAACCTTAACCATATATATACAAACTCTTATCCAGCCCTACATATATGACAGGTCGGTTTGACCTTGTCCCAACCTTAACCCTATCATTCACAATGCAGGTTGAACTCAAGATAAGTTCAGGTTAATAATTTGGGTTAACAATTAAAAACTTGGCAATAATTCACATAGATCAGTTTGTTTTTCAAGTCTGTTTCAATGGGGATGAATCTAAGGTTGATAGTCAACAACAACATGTATCTCACAATATCTTGAAAATGTTCACACATTAGCATTTCAAGAGAAAGCAAAAACCATAATTCTCCCACAAAAAGAGTATTAGCGAAGGCAAATTTTCGCAACTAATTTTTTTCAATTCAACAATGAAAAATGCCATATCCATTGAAATAAAACAATCCCTTGAGAAATCCTTGCCCCAGGCAAACCCCATCTAAAATAGAAATATTTCAGAGGACAGACAAGCAATGACATTATTTAATGGGCATTAAATAACTGATTTTCGCTAGTCCACTTGGGAAGAATAAAATCATATACATAGCCTGATTTTTAAAGATTATTGCAGACAAAGCACAGAAATGTCAATACAAAAAATGAAAATGCAGGGTAGATAGATATCAAAGATATGACAAACATGAAAAGACTAGCAAAAAATATACATTTTTCAGGAAAGAGGAGGAGAAGAAACAGACCTTTTCTAATTTCTCAAACAATTCACCCTTTCATGGAAGCCACTCATTAGTTGCTTCTCCTGCCACTAAAGCAAGCCATGAAGGCCAACCGATAGCAACATGTTCCCCTTCGATAGCGCTTAAAATTCGGCTCCACCGCCATGTTTGTCGCTACATTCGCCGTTGCAAATCTATAATGGGCTACCTATGGCTTTGTAACCTTATTAAGGGAGGGATTGTTGTTGCAAGCTCTTCTTCCTATGGTGCCGTGAGCAAGATGGCATCGATAGCAGCTAAACAGGGAGGTTTTTGATTTTCGGACAGCTTTGGATGTTGGAAGATGGCTGCCATAAGCAAGATGGTTGTCATGAGCAAGATGAAACAGGGGTTGGGTTTTTTATTTTTGTATAGCTTTCTGACAACAGCAAAATAAAGGAGCCTTTCGATCTTCAAATGACAGATGGCAAGGAGATGGGCAGGAAGATGGCTGTCGTGTTGTCGCAGGAAGATGGTTGCGTGAGCAGATGTAGAGAGATGAAACCATCGTGCAATGCAAGGAGATGAAGCCGTCGTTAACAGATGAGGGAGATGGAGGTGCCGTTAGATGATGAGGTAATGGATCTATCATTAGCAAATGAGGGAGATGGAGGGAGCGCCGGCTAGTCGGACAAGGCCGGGGTGAGAGGGTTTGCATGGGTGGGAGATAGGGGGGCTACGTGGGTGGGAGAGGGAGAGACGGAGGGTTATGGTTTTTTGCGTGTGTGCATTATATTAGCGCGGGTTAGGTCAAGTCGGTTTTTTACCACCTCAATCCATTTGACAGAAAATTTCAATTTTGGTCATCATTTTAGACCCGACCTGCCCTGCAGGTTAAAAAAGTTCTCCTTGATCCGGTGCAAAAGATGGTCAAGTGCGGGTTCGGGTTGCCCCGATTTGCACCGCTACCTCCAAATGCGTCGCAACTCGCGAGTGATGGAAGCTGCTATTTGTCGTCGCTTACCGTGAAAGCGGCCCTCTCGCTGACCGCCAAACGTGGACCCAGTCTGGCAGATTGCTCATCCACCTTTACTTATATTTGAGAATGAAAGTGGTGCAAAACAAAACAACGCTATGGCTTGATAGTTCGTTTCTACATCTGTATACTTTTCCCAACCTCCAGTCAACGAGATTGTAATTAATTTGCGAAAATGTCACCGTGCTGTTGCTATCCCGTCAAAACGTTGAAAACACCATGTTGAGCTTGCGCATCAGATAAGGAAAATCGACAGTCTAAAAGGGCTTGTAAGCCGTACTGCGTGTTTATGTAACAGCTAACCTTACTCCATATGCAGCATCTAATCAATGTATAAATAACCAGAATGATGCGTCGTTATCCTTTGCCTTTCCGCCCATGGCTAAGGAACAGGAAACACATAAATAAAGGGCTGATTTTGGTTGCTCGATTGTGATAGAAAGGCCAAGAAATAGACAGCAGCAATGACATCATAATCTTTTCTTAAAAAAATAAGGGATGCTTTTTAAAGAAACCGATGAATTGCAAGGTCCCATCTGCAAGAAGCCATATACATGTGACATCAACAAGGAGACCCATTCCAGTATTCCACTCACCTATTTTGTAATCCATTGATTCAGAGCATGAGGTGGCCACCATTTTTATTCAAACCTACTATTCTAGGATTTATGTGTACAAAATATTTATATGTTAATTACCAATGTTAGCCCAATTTTTATCCAGTCTTTTTCAAGATAAAAAATAAAGACACTTTTAGCATGAAGCAACAGGCATAAGCAAAGTATTCAACAAAAAGACAGAAAAATATGGGAGAGATGACCACATTCTATGAGAAGAAAGAATTCATGAATGAATAAATAAAAAAGGCATTAAGAACTGGTTCTTTTGGGAGATAGGAGAAAAAAAAAAGGAATACAAAAGAATAAAGAAACAAAAAAGAGAACAAAGTGATGTCATAGGAAACAATAATTAGAAATAAAATATTTAGGCTTTTTGTATAAAAAGATGAAGAGTAGCAATTAAAAATATATAATAATAATAATAATAGATACATAAGATTATTAGGTAATTAATATGTTAAATTATATTAAATATGGTTGAAAAGGGGAGAAGAAAAGGGTGGAGAAGGGAGCTAATTCTGTAACCGAAATCAGGCTAATCTATTCAACCATTGAAATTTGAAACCATTAAATTTCTCTTGGGGACTGAGATGCAGTAGGAATATGAAATCATTTCATATTCAGCGATAGTGTCACTTATAATTATTGTTGGTAGGGGCCCACGATCATAGGGCATGGGAGGAGCATGTGCGACGTTTTCATTAATGTTTTAAACGCATTTTGAAATGTCATCACAGCCGAGGCACTGAAAAGAGTCATAATCGGTGTCCAGATCATCCATCCCTACGTGGCCGTCTTTACTTGGACGATGATTACGGGTGAACGTTGAAATTGCCGTAACAAGCACAGCAACTCAGCAAGTGTCTCGGACCAATTTGTCTATTCGTTTCTCCATTATGCCCTGAAAATCAGGCTCATCAGTTGGACCGCCAATTCATTCAAAATCATACAAGACCGCTTGGCACCATATCAAGGCATCTTTGGCGAGGTATATCACATTTCCGTGTTGAATTCAACCTGTTATCTGCCATTAGCTATTGAATTTCCAGATATTATGTTGATGTTAATGTTCTCAAAGTTCAATGATTAAAGCCATCGTTTATCATAAGCTTTTGAGCTTTTGGAGCAATGATGTGATCACCCATGAGGCATACACATGTCATTTGGCTACTTGCTTTTCATGACCTCCGTTGCTTGCTTGCCTACTGTTTTCTGTGCAGGCAAAAATAGCAAGAAATGTCCAATGTCTGAGAACACAATATGCTAATTCAAGGATTGGAATGACAAATCTATATTATAGAAACACAACAGACGTACATGAAGTCCCCCGCGCAGCTTTGGTTAAAATGACTCGACACCGACATAAGTTCCGAGTTCAAGCCCAGTCCAAAGCAAGATCAAGCGATTGGCCCCATCGACAGTAACAACCCCCACTTCTTAAAAAGAAGCATACAGCATATCTCACTCTCTTTAACAGTCGTATATACGTACATTGCTCTTATACAACCATATTATGTATGCTAGTTTACGCATACATATATGTTGGCATCCCAATGGCAAATATGGGCCGAGCCTCTGACTATAATGTACTAACTGCTCGGACTGGTAGTTGGGTAGGCCGAACTAGTTTCTAACTGATTGCCCACAACATGGGCTGTAAGCCCATACAACTGTTGTAGGTGATCAAGACTCTTGAGCTTCATAACGCTTCTAAATCTCTGATGATCGCCTCGCAACATACAGCAAACCATCGGATTAAGGTGACACATTCTCTCTACTGTGGATTCTAAAACAGCCCATAGGCGGCCCACTCGACGTCTTCCTTGGCAGCCCGCCTCGACGTCGTGCGAAAAGAAGCACAGGAAGGCGAGCCATGGAACGGCGACAGCAACCTTCTGGACGATGTAGACCACCGAGACAGCGTTTGCAGATCCGAAACGTCGACTGCGCCGATCTCTTCATCCATTTCAACGCAAGCGTTCTTCTTCTCCACCTTCCATCTCGGCGAAGACATTGAGAAGCAGCCGACAGAGACGGCGTTGGTAGGGCGGGTTGGCGTGGGTTTCCTACTGTGGCGACGGTCCGTCGATTTGGAGCGGGAGGGGACGTGGACGAAGAGGGCGCCTTGATCAGGTGGATAGAAGGAGATGCCTGAAGGAGGTGGTCTGAGCTTGTGGGAGTGATGGTGGGCCGTGGGCTTCTTGTGGGCCTCTTTGGGAACTCCTGGTTGGATCTCCCATATGAACGGCACAGATCCTGGCCTCTTGAACGAGTCATCAGCTTCAACTCCCATATCTCCGTTGCCCTCTCTCTCTCTCTCTCTCTCTCTCTCTCTCTCTCTCTCTCTCTCTCTCTCTCTCTCTCTCTCTCTCTCTCTCTCTCTGTATCTATTTCCTTGCTAACTTCAGTGATACATCTGATGTATGTATGTTCGGATGGTGGCTTTTATAAGCTTAAGATGGTGTAGTGATTCCAGTGTGTCTGTCTGTCTGTCTGTCTGTTTCGGCGAGATTGATGGCGATTCGAGAGTGATGTGGGCCCCAATGGAGGTAGCTTGCAACATGGCTTGTTTGCCTGATTGCCTCTCGGCGCGGTATGGTATGCTGACTTTTTTTGATGAGTGACTTTGACTACTTGTCCGCTACTTCCCGTGCAAACAGATGGTTGTATTTAACCGCTAAAGCACCCCGTCTGAATATGATATCTCGACCGTCCACCATCAGAGTATCCCTGTTTTTATGGCACACTTGTGGAATTTCATTATCGAAGGTTCTGTACTGGAGAAAGAAACTTAAAGATTTTTCTACGTAATTTTCGGGAATGGTTGATTTTAAAAGCGTAGCCTCGACTAGTTGACCACATCAGCCGAGGAATGGGGGGACAAGGCCCGGAGTTTCGGCGTGCATTGCACGTCTGAAAGGCGTGATTATTGCGCCGGCTAACATGAGATGGCCCCACCCTTTATCACGCCGATATTACAGATATTGGTGGATTTGAATTTTAGTGGGATGCGGTAATGGTATGTGGAGGAGGGAAAACATGACTTTCTTCAGACAAGCATTCCAAGGGCTTATTGGGCCGGATGGGATGGAATAGAATTGAATATAAAATAGAGAGATGATATCGATTATTAAATAAAGTTAAAATAAATAAGTAAATAATAATTAAAAATATGAGTAATAATGAAAAAAGGATTGCTACGAGAGTATATGTCATATTAGTAATTTAGTTTTCCATAAAACCTAGGAATTGGATTCTAAATTCAGTTTACGCGACAAGCTCTTAAATCTGAGCTGGGCCTTTGCCACCCACCAAAACTCTTACCATGAAATATGTAGAGCTTACGTCTGGGCTGGGGCTGGGAATTCCACTACGAACAGGCTTTTGAGGAGATACTTAGGCAGTTCACCTTTTTGCAGGTATCTGAACTGTTGCCACGGCTGGCACGAGCAAGGCGTTAAGGTTAGCGTCTTGGGTTGGGTTGGTCAGGTTAGGGTTCACCTTAAGCAATTCATAAGTGCAATTTGGGTTGAGATTCAACCATATCGCCCATTTTTGTAGGGCGAGGATTCGGAACATAAAAAAAATAAATTGGAGAAATTAGGTAAAATTTAAATTAATTTGTAAATTGAGTTGGATTAGGGTTGATCAGTCAAGCAACTTTACAGGCTGGATTTACCTGATTTTCTGAATTAGAGTTATGATTGAAGTTTTATGCATCAAGTTAGTGTTTCGTTGCAACCCTAAATTTTACACCCCTGCTGTCAGGTGGCAACGGATGCAGTTCAGAAGTGCAGGCGTATCATCCACCGAACCCGCCAGAGTATCTTACAAAGGCTTACGCCGTCGACCCTTTCCTCCCCAAAGCCCTGGGAAGCAATCAGTGCAGAGATATTTCTCCTGCGGATAGAGAGAACTTCCACTGCTAACTCCAACCCAAGTGATCAACGCAGCAGCAGCAGCAGAAAGACATGATCTTCTCAGCAAATTCCGGTCTTGGTGGGCTATCCATCGCGTTTACCTCCAAAACAAGGCCACCTTCTCCACTCGCACCAGCTCCATTTTCAATCTCCATCTCAATCTCAAACACCGGAAGCAAGAGAAGCATCAGAAGCTTCTCATTCAAGCCGGGCATGGCCGCCAGCAAGCAGCAGACCAGACCCCCAAAGAAGAAGCCGGCGAAGAAGAAGGTTATTGTTGCAGAGCCTGTCGACGAAGTTGGACCCGGTGACGTCCTTCCGTTGCTTCCGAAACCGCCTGCTGGGTTCATACTAGACGCTCACGGAACTGTCGTCGCCGCATCGCCCAAGCGGCTCGTCACCGTAGTAAGCTGTTTCGTTACAATCGCGCATGAATTCTTCTTAATTCTCCAAATGGCGTTTGGGTTCTTCTAAAGATTATGAGAAAAACCGCTAACAGCAATGAAAACTGACACCTGCCAATAGGTATGAGAGGAAATAATCTTTGTGATAAACTTCACGAGAAGTTGTAGTTTTGTTGGCCGGGTGCTCGAATAATTCTCAGTCATGATTATTCGTGGTTTGTGCAATGGAGGCTGTCACCTGGGTGCAAGTTAGATGTTTTTAGAGCTAAATTTCATGAAAACGATGGATGGCGTGATTGTCAATGTGTTACTGT
Source organism: Pouteria campechiana (assembly GCA_036873735.1). Lineage (NCBI taxonomy): Eukaryota > Viridiplantae > Streptophyta > Magnoliopsida > Ericales > Sapotaceae > Pouteria > Pouteria campechiana. The sequence goes on from JAYJMB010087794.1 coordinate 15,361, forward strand.
TTTATTTTCTTTCTGTTTCAACTGTCTTGATGATTATTGACAACATTTGTGCAGGTTGATCCTGCCAATAATTTACCTTTAGAATGCGTAGTCAGGAGATTGTTTCAAAGTTCTGGAGGGGAAGATTGTATGCTGCTGTGTCCTGTAGATATGTAAGTGTTCTTACCCTTTCAATTTCTAGCAACATGGCCATTTGGTTGTGCCTGCGTTTTAAGTCCTCCTGTAGGAGTCTCCCTCCTGCCGATTTTCAAGCCCGGATGAAGGACGGTTGGAACTTCAGGTTGCCAGCCAACATTATGGAGTGGAGTGTTGGGCGGCTAAAGAACAACGTATTCATAAGATGAGTGTGGCCAAAATGAGGATGATGAAGCAGATGTGATAAAACAAGAAAGGATAAAATTAGAAATAAATTAATATGATATAATTTAAATGTAGAATCAATGTAAAATAAGGAAAAGTAGAATTGGGTGGTTAGGTCATCTGCAAGGTATATCAGAAATTTCACCAGCTTGGCAGAGTGAGTATTTGTAGGCAGAATTTCACAAAAGAGCAGGAGGAAGGTCCAAAAGGCATGGGTAGAGTTCATTAAGAAGTATATGAAAGTGCTTGAGTTTGCTAATGATATAGCCCAAAATATATAGGAATGGCTTAATGGAATCCATATATCTACTTAGGTGGAAAATAGCTTATGACAAATTGACAATGATGGATAATTAGTTAGAGTTACATTTCTCCATCTTTAAGGAATTATTACTGGGAATATGACCATTTGTGATGGGTAGCATCATCTTTTGCAGGCCCATTCAAATATTGAAGAGCTCAAATTTTGAAGGATGGGAAGCTGTAAGTCGTACATTGTCTTTTAACTCTCAACTTTTTATTTAATTTTGAACTATATCAAAATCTGTAAATCACTTTGGGCACACTTCACATCTTGTTTTTTTTCTCATCGCCAATAAGGCATCAATGTAGACAATTTCTGTTACTGTACAGGACAACTGGGAATGTGTGAATTGTTGATATTTCCTGTTGTTATGGCTTCATTTGATGATTTCTCTGCCCAACTTTTTATTTTGTTAATTGATATCTGTTCCAGTGTTCCCATTGTTTTCTCATAGTCTGTTAGTCTTGAACTCTCAGTTCGATGTTGAAGAACTTTTGAGAGTTTGGTGTCCTTTACAAATCCTTGCCCAAATTGGTTGCCTTCCATAGAAATTCAATGAAAATGTTCCCCACGAAGACACCTTGGTCTCAACAATATTTTTCGATCTATTGCTTCTAACTTCTTGTTGCAAGTCTTTGAACAACCACCATTCTTTTCAATCTATGTCTGAAAATCTAATTTCATTTATACTTTCTTCAAGCTAATAGTCTTCTGTATTGAGCAATCATTGTCTATTATAGCACCATTTTTCATCTTTATGACTTTTGACATAATCTGTCTTGTGCAGGTCAGTGATGAGGAATCTAAAGCGATCATACCCGCTGCTGCTTATGCACTTGCAAAGATACATATGCATCTAATACATAGCGGGTATCTGTCATTCTGATATTAAGTCTTGTGATTTTTAATGTGAATTATTTGAGTTGATTGACTCTTTTGAAAAAAGGTGAGGTAGTACAGGGGTAATTTCATCTGCCACATGACAAAATGGTGCATCCTTTGAGCTGATCTTGGAACCAATCCAAGATTAATAATTTGCCATTTTTATTTAAAAACCTTGTAATCAACTCTCTTGGATTATTCGGGTTTTAAGACTATGATATGAATGTCTGTCCCCAAATCTTGTGCTTGGATCAAAAGTGAGGATTGTTGACAGCTGCATGGCAATTCTTCAAGTTTGCAAGATATTCAGCTCATCTGAAATCATTGGATTATTGATGATGGTTGTGTGATGATGCAATTGAATCATTGGGATTACCTCTAATACACGTGCAATAATGCAGTTGAGTGGAACATAGGAAAACTGCTTGAAGCAGCTAGGGGACACATGTCAATAGGCCATGAAAGTTGTTCAAGCTGTAAACAAGAATACTGACCCATATTTCCTTTTTTTCTCAAAAAGAAGGCCTGTAAAACTTCATCGAAGTCATATAATGTGTGCTAAATATGGCAGGTTGCCAGAAGTTCATCTGGAAACTTAGGTCTTATGTTTCATGTCAACCTTAATAATGCACTCAAATACCCCATTTAAAACTAATGCTCATTAATTGCTCCATTTTGCATGTTGTTGTTTATACTGTCTGCTATTCTTCATAGTGCTTTTGTTTTCTTAATATCATTGATTCATGTGGTTAATGACATTTTCTTAACAGATTTTGCTATACGGCTCGTGGAGGTTTTTGCTATTCTGAAGAGGACATACTGGAATTTCAAACAGGCAATTGGTTCTTCTTTTACTCTTAGATTTCAGGTTTCGCTTGTTTGTTAAAATGATCTTTAAGGACAAAGTATCTGTTCTCCGTTGGTGACCTTCTTGTTACTCCACTGAAGGCACACAAAGTGTACTCTCAAAAACATGGAAATCATAAAAAATCAAAATTATTGGGGAAAATAGAAACTTGTTTATTCTGAAGATGATCAGCTGTCACATGAATGACTTTCACCCATTTGCCAAAATGAAAGTTCATTAATTCTGAATGCAACTTTTCCATATTGTTGATTGAGGGGAAATGTTGTTCTCAAATTATGTTCCTGTTTTTTTTTTTTTTTTTTTTGAGCGAGTTTTTCTAGCCATAATAGCTAGACCTTCCAGCCATGAGTTCATGTTGAAAATTTCTGTCATCATCTTTTCCAAATATTGACCTATACTTTCTGATTGGGAATTCCCCT
>JAYJMB010087795.1:0-20617 GCA_036873735.1 Pouteria campechiana
TATGGTACACACCTTATGCTAAACCATCTTATTTGATTCATGTGTTCTTAAGCTTCATGGGTTTTCACCTTAGTTACACTACACACCATAGGTAATTGGAATGAGTTGAAATACTTGATTTAAACTCGCACACCTAATGGTAATAATCTCACATTAGATAGAATGAATCCAAGTTATGTATTAAATCCAATGTCCCAATAGCAAAGTGTATCATTGAGTGGTGAAATCGGATCCCAAGGCCCTTACACTTTGTTGATTTCACCTACATTATCCATAACTATTTCATTTCTGTAATTTTATTCAAGTTATCATTTATACTTGCTTAGATCAAATCACATTCCTTTAAGATAGAGATAAGTTAATAACTAAGCTAATTGAATTAGTTTGAACATTCCCTATAGGATTGACCCTTGCATTACACACTATACTACTATACATTCATGCACTTGTAAGGATTTATAAGTTGAATCATCAGTTGTTGATCCAAATCAGGTGTGGCAAGATCTTTCAAAGTTCGAGTTTCAGCCATGATTTCCTCCTTTACATAATTTCTTCGAGCTTCGCCCCTTAACCTATGCAAAGTTCTTTCAATTTTTGGTTAGTATTGTAATTGCGTAACAATCATAAACAATAAAAGAAAATTTAATAAACCCTAAAAGAATAAAAATAAAAATAAATAGAAAAAATCACAAAAGCACAAAAATCAACTAGAATGTCTCCCCGGCAACGACGCCAAAAATTTTGGTGTACCGTCATAAGAAACCAAATTTAGAACCTTGCTCTAACTTCAAATTTCTATAGTAGTGTGAGTAAGAAAGGGGGGGTTTTGAATGTAATGAAGAAAGTGTTATAAAAGAAATCTATTAGAGAAGAAAACTTCAGTTTAAATTAACATCCACCATCAAAATCTCATAACTGATCATTAATGCAATTATAAATCAAATCATACATTGAATATTCACTATTGAAATTATTTTTCCTATCTCTCCTTCAACATAGTTAATTAGAAACATGTGATCTAATTAACCCTAACTACTAAACAACCTCGGACATGAGCTAGAGATTTAATCTAATAGCAGCCTTAAGATTTGTAGAGATTGATGAAGCTAAATAACACAAGCACACGCGGTTGCATTTAATTTAGTCAAATATTCTTTTTAGGATTTAATAATTGCAACAACAGCAAATTATTAAATCGTAGTTACTTCGCAGATTAGAGGGATCAAACGATTATGGATTTGATATCTAATCTAGCAACAGACTGCAATGAATAATAAACTAGTAGGCCTCGTAGCGATTAAACATAACAATCATAATAATGAACAAAGAAGAATATTCAATACTCAAAGTATAATTTGAATAATTAAATTAGATCTCATAGTATATTAATTATGAGGCTTCTGTCTCCTTAAACCAAGAATAAAAGTCTAGTCATGCAGGGCCTTGAAATCATAAAGAAAATGAAATAGAAGAGAGAAGAAGAAGATTTTCTATCGAAAACTACCAAAAAGTCCTCTCCAAACCCTATCTAAAGAACCTTCAAAAAGCCCTAGGAAACTACTATTTATAGAGAGTCAAAAATATGCAAAATATGCAAAATCTGCAGAATTTGAAAAGTGGGTAACGAAGTCGAGCGCCACCAATGCCACCTTGCTACCCGGTGTAGTGGTGTTGTGAAGTGGGTTGGCACCAACGGTGCCGGTCAGCTGCCTTTAGTGCTCTGCTCCTTGTTGCTTCTCCTTTGCACTTCTTCCTGGCTTAGGCATTTTTCCTATTTTTCCCTTTATATAGTCCTTATCTCTAAAAAATCCAAACATGAAAGTTGTAAAAATTTTTATTTTGTTTTTAGAACATCTTTAATCATCTTAATTGGAGGTTAGATGAGAGAGTTATGACCAAAATACAGAGTGATGCTGAAATTGTCCAAAATCCTTCAATTGACTTCTTTTTGCACTTAACCACTTCAATTGTCTCCTAAATCAAAATATAAGAATAATGAGTGCATATAGGAGTCAAATAAGTATAAAAAATATGATATTTTGCATTCTCATCACCTACTCACTCTTTGCCACATAATGACGGAAGGACCTCTCCTGGAAATCCACTCATTGTAGGTTCACATCCCCATTAGGTAGAGTCTATTTCTCCTTTTTCCACCATCGCTCTGCATCACCTTCCAACTTATAGACAACATAAGGGACTTTATGTCCCTCAGGAAATCCCATATAGATAAAAATCTTCTCCATCCCAGGGATCCACTCTTCGACTACTTTATAATCCTTTTCACCCTTAAATGTAGGAGGCTCCATGTTATGGAATAACTTCATATTAAGCTCTAGTTCACACTATCTCTATGATACCTGACCTTGTTAGGTTTATTGTATATGATTTTGATGACAACAAAACTTATTTTTGACTTTATCGATGCTAATGATGATTTTAGTCTAGGAAGCCTAAAATGAAGATAAATATGCTTTGCATAAATAATCATGATTGCAACATTTTAAATGCAAGCATATTACGTAAATTATTTTAAAGAATGAAGAATTCATTATGATCCATAGTGTATTAACTTTATTTATAATATGTTGAATCATAGATATATAATGTGCTTCATGAAGCTATCACTTTAAGCTTTCATTGAAAAATGAATATGTGATTTATCATTGTTCTCCAACTTGTGAAAATCGTATATAGATAGATACATTTTGATAAGTGTGCTCCATAGAAGATATTCTTTATATGAAAAAGAAATTGTACTTAAATGATTTATCCATACTCTAATTTATGCATATTATATGTGAATAAATGTATTTTGATTTATGATGAATAAATTCCAAGTTTCATAAATGGAAAAGTGCAAAAATGTTGTGTGTAGGACCGGAGTCACTTGCCATAGGGGCCTGCATGTACCGCCTGCTAGTTCATAGCCACCTTCCAATATCACTTGTGAGGTAGTCACTTGGCGCAATGGCCTACCATATCGACTGTAAGTGGACAGCAAGTCAGATGCAGCAGTTTTTGGAGACATCTGACCATAGTCGCATGGAGTAGCCACCTGCCATATTGCCTGGCCAACAGTCACTTAACATAGCTGCCTACCACTAGCACTTGCCGACTTCCAACGTTTGAAAATCCGAATATTGTAGGCCTCGAAGTTGCTTCCCACTCCTAACGGTCATATTTTTGAAGTTTTATTTAAAGGGAAGCTAAGGGACCATTCAAGGTTGAAGAAGCAAGGGGATTGAGCTTGAAACCTTACACAAATCTTTGCATCCCTAGGCCAAGAGCTTTAAACTTCAAATATCATCCAAGCGCTTCATTTTTCTATATCTATTCAAGGCCTACTTCTTCCATATATCCAAGGGAGATCTTGTGTGCTACAAAGAGTTACTCAAAGATCAAGACCTCCTAGAGATCATCAAGGAGCTTGAGGGTTCTAAGTGACAAAGGCGAATCTACCAACAAGAAACCCATTCAAGTTCTCCAAGTATTTTCACTCTAGGAGCTGCTAAGATTAAAGAGCTTCAATGCCACATCAGCACTACATCAAGGGAGTTCGAAGTTATTATAATGTGCTTATTGTGCTATCATTTTATTTGTGTTTTAACTGTGTGTACTCATCAGCCTAAAAAGAGGCATATCATTGTATACAAAATACCTGTAAAGGTAGAGTGTCTAGTAAGCTCATGAAACCAGAGTTATGCCCCTTGGAGCCAAAATCTAGAAGAGTGCTGGGAGTACTATAAATATGCCCCCTAGAGCTAGAATCTAGAAGAGTACTGGGAGGACTATATTTATGCCCCCTAGAGCTGGAATCTAGAAGAGTGCTTAGAGCACTACTTGTACTTCTACTATTGGATATAGTGGGACTCAGGATCCAAGGTGTATGTTTTCCTGGAAGAGTGAATGTAGGGACGGGGTGCCCGAACCACTATAAAAATCTTGTTGTTGGTGTGTTTTATTGCATTACTATTTGTACGCTTTATTGCTTTATTATTCATCTCATATTGCATAGCAAAGAAGCATGAAAAAGAGGAAAATTTATTTAATAGGGGTAAAGCAATAATTATTAATGACCCAATTCACCTCTCCCCTCTTGGGTTAAGCCACCTTATGGGAACCAACAGACCCAACTCTACTGCATCTATTCTTATGCTATTATGTTTCACTACTTGCTTAGCCTCTCGCGATTCCATTTGCGTTGTCGATTCAATTGTTGACCTCCTCTGCATTTGCACAATGTCTTGAAGACTCTATGCCATTCCCATCATCCAATTCATCATCATACTCATCTCTCACATCGTCGCTGGCATTGGCAGAGTTACTCCACCAACACTACTCAGACCTAATACATCTGACATGAGCGTGCCCGCAAATGTTGGCCCCCTTTCAACGTTTGGCCACCTAGTGTCCACTTGATCCTCCTCTGACTCACTCGAAGCATCATTCCCTTCCTCATTCCAAGCTATTCTCGAAGTGTTCATTTGTTTAGCTGGCCCCTCCCTCCTTGGAGCTTCTCCTTAAGGCTCACAAATCACAACTTCTGTGGTCCTTGACCTCATAATTCTCCTTTTTGGCTCCTCCTATATCATAGGTGCCTACAGTGATTTAAAGCTTAACATGCAATATAACATGAGTAAAACATACATCAATCCTACTGTAAAATAACCTAGGGTCTCTAGTTTCAATGCCCAGACTAGCGCTCCCCCACTAGTTGTAGATTCACAAAATTCCATTTGTCAAAACTGTTCTCTATCTTGGATCCAACAACTATTGTCATTATACACTAGGAACCATGCTCTGATACCACTCTGTAGCACCTCCATTTTAGGGTACTACACTCATATCCAAGTGAAGGATTCTAGTACCAAACAAGTAGAGCCTACCCTAAAATATGAGATTTTCAATCAACAAAATCACCTATCAAATCATTCTCAATCCCACACATACATACTTACACACCCACAAATTCCTAGAGTTAATTAGAATTCCTAAGGTAATGCAAATAGTAATTAAATTTGAACTAAACTCCAATCTCAACATAAGTGAAGTAAGTCTTAAGTCATCTAAATAAATTTATTACATCACTTGTCTAATTCAATTTAGAGGGTCCACAATAACAAAATAAATGGAAAACGTCTCAACAACAGTTTCAAGAATTTCACCATCGATGTGAGCTTTTCACCTACTATAGCTCACAAGCACCAACCCCCGGTTAGGCTCCATCATCTGTACTGGCATCTAAAAACATATAAAACAACGAAGTGAGTTCTGAACAAACTCACTAAGTAGATTAATCGAAAACCACGATAAAAATAATTAAATCAATAATCCAAACATCACACAAGAAATTAATAAGTTCCATAACAAGTATGCCTAACCATATGCTTTCCATGAACAACATAGGTCACATGCTATGCTACATCATGGGGTAATCAACTACCATAAATCATTATCACACCATGGGGTACATAACTCCCATATATCATTATCACGCCATGGGGTACATAAATTCCATACACTCATGTCACATTATCAGGTACACAACTCCCATATGTCCATACCATGTCATGCCATGCAATCATGCCACATGCTCATAAAATAATCTTGCAAATTTCATAAAGTAAAGATAATTACAAAATTTCTAATTTCACAAAATTCATATGAAATATTATACACAAAGCATTCAATCAACCATGCTCAGAAACAAATAAGCATCCAAAACAACCATTCACAATACCTTGAAATTCATTTCAAAAATCTACTTACCTCAATTCTTCAAAATTTTGGATTTGTTCCTTTATTCCAAATAACCAACAATCCACCCTTTCAATGCAGTATCACAACCCTACATTCATCATAACATATTCAATTGTTTACCTGCCACAATTATGCAAATTAATTTCCCTAAATTTAGGGTTTTCATTCCCATTTGCCAATTCAAATTTCATATACTTTATACATCCTTTTCAAGATAATAATCACTCTAATTATCATGTTTCTCAATTTACAATATGAAAATTTTATGAATTTGCAAAACAACCCCTTACTTTGCTTATTTGACTTTCAATCGGTAAATCCTAATACATGCTTCATTCTAATCATGTTTCTCAACAATTCTACTTCATGATTGGCATGATCAAACACATTAATCATCAATAATTATTCACAACATGTTCTACATTAGTTCCATAAAATAAACAACCCCTAATTTCATGATTTTCAATTTAATCTTCATGCTAATGTAATTTCATATCAGTCTTATTATATACAATATATAAATCATTGTTAAATTCATGGATTATATTCATCACATCTCCAACTAAGTAAACAACCCTAAATTTTACATATTTCATGAAATTAATTAGGTGTTTTTTCATTCTAATATTATTTCCCCATAATTTTACATCAATTTCTCATCAAAACATCTCAATTTGACCCCTTTTTCTAGGGTCCAATATCACCTACGAATTTCCCAATTAAATTGCATAATTTTATAATCAAATTCTCCTACATCATATAGCCTTTATTAATCATGATATACCATATAAATAAATCAAAAAATGGACTTAAACTCACCTTTTTGAGTTGTAAAAATCAACAATATTGTTGTCTACTTCCAACCGGTTTTGCCCACTTGATTTTGATGAATACTTGATGAAAATCTAACCTTGCTACCTTTTTGGATTGATTGGAGGGATTTTTTATTGGAGAATTTGGGAATGAATTCACATTGAGATAAGGAGAAGAGGCTATTGGCGTGAATCTATGGGAGACAATAATTAGGGCAACTCATGCACCATTAATCTGGGAATTGAGAATCTTCAATTGACATATATCCTCAAATTAGAAATTCAGATTGCATCCAAGTTATGCTCCTTCAATTGAAGCACAAATCAAATTAGAATTCAGTAATTGCATTGATACTTCCCAATTAGCTACTTATATTCCGTTTGGAATTGAATCACATCATAAAATTTGTTTACCTCTCAATAATTCTTTTAAGATTTTGAATAGAAACATCATGCCTAATATACCTCCATTCATATCTCAATTAAGCATAAATATATGTACATAATTTACATAATTGTTGCAATCAATATGGATCAATCATGGGCAACAACTTGATCATTAATTTACATCCAAATTTCCATCACTACTTATCCCTCTTTGCACTTAAATCCACTTGGAAATAATATATAGTATATATAAAGGCTTATTCACCAAAAGTGGTTAACACAAAGGTTGTAGAATTTGCTTTTATATTTCCAATGAATCAAGAATCACCACATTCTGAGTTCATCTAAAAATGTTATAGCCAAAACACTATAACCATCTCGGATTCAAGAGGCGTCAATTTGTGGGCCCCACAACTCAAACTATAAGCTTAATTAGTAAAAGTTGCCAAAATGAAAGTTTTATCCCTTGAAATTATCTGAATAATACAAAAATAATCAACCAATTATAAGTTTTTATGAGAAAGTTAGAACTAAAATACAAAGGCTGCTATAGAAGAATGAAAATTTCAGAGATCACATTAAATTTCATTCCAGAAATCATATTAAATTTCCTAATTTACATCATTAATATTCATATATGGTCATCATGCTAATCACTCTTGATCCTCTATAAATTAAATAACAATTAGGCACCAAATCAATGCACTAAAATTCAACAATATATCTCTCATGTTTCATATAATAATTTAGCAACAATTTGATTAATTCTGTCTACATCAATTGATCATCAATTTAACCTGCTTACCTAGATAATCCTCATGAATGGAAAATACCATTGTAAATTAGTCAATTTATTTGCTATCATCATCAAGTAAAAAAAATTTGCTAACTCAATAATGCAAAGAAAAATAAAATTTACCTCAAATCTTAGGATGTCACACTACTCCTCTTCTGTGTTAGCCTTGTTGCACTAAGGTTCCACCAAACACTTGCTGGTTTTACAAGCTCACCAAAAACTTACACTTGTTGGTTTCTAAGCTCTCCAATAAACTTTTACCCATTGGTTTTCAAAACTCACCAACAAATTTTTATATGGTTTTTCAAAGCTCACCAACAAACTTATACAAGATCAGCAAGCTCCTTGCTTGCTATCCTAATCAATGAAAGACGTACAATAAGAAATGCCTCTTACACAGGGTGAGTTTGTACATAATTAAATGTAGAAAAAATAAATATTTTACAATAAATACAAAATAACAGACTCCCTTAAGCTATTTGTTGAGAATGTTCTTTGAATGCAGATGCATTTTTATGTAGTAGAGTTGGAAGAAAATTATAATGAATGAGTAAATGCACTTATTTACTTCTCAAATTTTCTAACTTGTGTAACTTTTTTTAACAGTCTATCTTTACACCTTTTATAATGAGATTCAAAACCTTTCTATTGGAGAAGATGACATTCATTAAATGCGAGTAAATCGATAGGATTTTCTAACTATTGAAGCTCTCTCGCGGGTTCTCTCGCCTGAAGTCTATTTGTCCACGTCTGAGTTTAGTCTCTATGTTCAAAGTTAAGATTTTATACTTGCTTAAGTCATTCAACTCGTAATAGACTGCCTTGAACTATGTCTAGGAATGAACCATCATGTTCGAAATTGGATAGCCATGTCTAAAGTTAATATTTTGAACTTGGACTGGCATTCAACTTGCAATAGACTTCATTCAACTATGTTCAAAACTGAACCATCGTGTCCAGGATTGGAAAGCCATGTCTGAAGTTAATATTTTGGACTTTGACTGGCACAAATTGCACTTTGGTCACGTGCCTAAATTCTGCCTTGTCTTGAAGTTAGTTAGCAAAGTTCAAAGTTAAGATTTTAGACTTGCTTCTTCAACAACAGCAATGTATGAGATTTAGTACTTGGGATTTTTGGACTTGGACTTTGTCACACCCTGACTAGGGGTCTATGCATTTTACCACTATCCTGTAATTTCTTCATTTTTAAGGAGAGCATTCTGCCAAAAATTTGACAAAATCTATCCTGAAATATAAAGTTCTGCACTTGACATACAATTATCATATCAAACTAAGATTTCATTAACTATAAATGACTAGCATAAATCACCAAACTTACCCATAAAACACACCTATAGCTAACCAAAATCGGAGATGCATTATGATGGCAATAAACTTAACTAGAGTAATATAAATTCATCCATAATATAATAAATATTTATCACTATGACATGCTAAGGCATTCCATTATACATAATTTGAATCTATCAATTATAATCATATAATTACATTATGGTATTACAATCCCAATTCATCATACTATAATGAAAATATATTCAGTTCTTGCTCATAAGACCCAACCCATAGTTGAGCTCCATTGGTTGACCTATCAGCTAAAAAAGAATAAGAATTAGAAGGCATGAGTCTGGACAAACTTAGTAAGTAGGCACGATAAAAACCATTAACAATAAATCATAAACCACATATTCCAAAATCAGAACATGCATAAATGCATGATAATGTAATTCTATCATGAGGCCCGAATCCTCATTTTCCACTACAAAACTCTATACAATTCGGGTGTATATGATCATAACCGTGCCATCTAGGCACAATGTGTGGGCATCTCATATCATAAACGTTCCATGCAAGCACAACATATCATGTTATATTTATACAACTATACACCATCATGGAATGCTTCTCATTCCATCTATACACACATTTATTCAATTATCATATAATGAATTCTGGGATACTCAAATCCCCACTAATTCCTACATTCATAAATATACAATAGAAATAGGATAATCCTTATCCTCATTAGTCATCAATCCACACAATAAACATAATAATGGGATGTCACCTATCCCATCAATCCCACACATTCGCATCATCAAAATAGGGAGAAAGCTTGGGATACTTATGACCCCTAACAGTCACACAATAAAAAGCATAGTAATATGAGGCATACTATTCAATACAAGCATGGGATATTCTTTATACCACTCATGTAGACATTCATACACCAGAATAAGGATCATTATATATAAAATATGGGATACTTTTTATCCCCAATAATCAATTGTTCACACAATATAATAAATACCAATGTAAAATTTTGAGATACTCACTATCCCCGACAATCCATACAATAAAATAAACATCCTTGAAAATATGGTGCCTATATTCATGGGATACTAGCCCATCAAACCATACATTTACACTTGCACAAGGAAAGGAGCCTACTTACCTCAAGGAAGAATACTTATACCATTATTCCACTTTCATAACTGCTCAAGTTTCATAGCTTCTCATCCATACTCTAATAGCCCTATGCAGTCAATGATTCAATTTACATACATTTCACATTAATACATTTCATTGTGTTTTTATTGTGCATAACTTTGCTCTTAATAACTATAATGGCATATCACAATTCATATTCAATACACTTAACATCAAAACAACTTCTTCTCAATATATTATACGCCAAATACTAATCCCCTTTCATTAGGGTTTTAGGGTTGCACTTAAACCCTTTTTATATGTGATTCACTTTTCATGAGGTATTTCCTCAAATATGTCATAGGCGTTATTTAGATTACATAATTTCTACTTACTATTTCGAAAGGGTTTCCTTTCCAACAACACATACCCATCATATGACTCAATGATCATCTAATTAATCATAAGAATAAGCCAATTAAGCCATTAGCTTAATTAATTAACTGCTTAAACACTTTATACACAAAGCCCCTTCCAACCTCAACTTAGGTCATTATCTAAGATCAAATTTCTTACCCTCAAATAAGCCCCAAAGCACTTATAATTAAGCAGTTAATCATTTTCCCCATGAATCCTACATCAATTCATATCAACTTCTCCCAAAAATTACTATTCACAAATTTATCAAAACCCTAGCCAAGCAGAAATACAAATCTAATTGGGGAAAACCAACTTTGATTTCGTGCATGGCTCCCGCTATAGAACAAGAAGCTGACCCCAAATCTTCAAGCATCCACCATCAATTACATCAAAACAAATTTCTTGCTTTCTTTCATCACCCAAACAGAGGGAACTTGGGTTTTGATACGAGATCAAGGGATTATAAATCTTTACAAGGAATTTTTCTAACTAAAATGGCAAGAAATCTATATCTAGAGGGTTGGGTTTCAAGGCTAGGGCATAGGGAAGAAGAAGAAAATGGAATGGGGTTAACAAGTTAGGCCACCAAATCATCGCACTGACTAGCACCGTGGCACCTATTCCGCTAGACACCGCCTGCTACTTGCCTCGCAAAGCAATGCCCATGTTGCTACTCCTTCCTTTTTTCTTTGTTTCCTATCCACTTGGCTCCTTTCTCTTCATACCTTTTTGGGGTAATGATTTTTTCACATATTAAAGATATAAAATGCATGAAAATTTTTCCTTAATAACTAAGAATTGAGTCATGTAACCATTTACATATGCTTTCAATTGGCACAATTTTATTTAACTTATGTGCAGTTCATTCATACTTGAATCATTTCATTTCAAAGTAACTTTCTTCACTTTATTTACCCCCATTTTCAACACCCCGAGTGTTACAGACTTCCAAGACTTCTAAGGAAGCATAATAGGACTTTTGTTTAGATTTATAACACTAGTATTATTACATCTAATGGGCATATAAATAAATTTTTAAACCATAGTCACCCAGCTGCTGTTTCATTCAGAGAATCTGTGCACAACAACATTCGACTGCAACATATTCAACCTTAGTAGTTAATAGTGCAACAAACATCTACTTCTTAGAAAACCATGATATGATTATGCTTCCACAAAATCGACAAGTCCCTGAGATACTCTTCCTATCTACTCTATAACTAGTGAAATCAGCATCAGAGTACCCAACTAACTCAAATTTTGAACCTTTTGTATACCATAAACCAAGGTTTGGAGTGTCTAAATGGTATCTAAAGATTCTTTTAATAGCAATAGATGTGATTTGCTAGGATCTGACTAGAATCTATTACACATATATATGCTAAACATGATATCTAGCCTAGAAGCAGTAAGATACAATAAAGATCCTATCATACTTCTATAAAGTTTTTGGAAAATAGATTTACCAATTTTTATCCTTATCTAATTTTATAGAAGTGCTTACTAGAGTTCCATATCTCCTTCCATCTTCAAGATTGAATTTCTTCAGCAGTTCCTTTGTGTATTTAGTTTGGTGGATGAAGATTTCTTCTTTTGTCTACTTCACTTGTAGTCCCAAAAAGAATAATTCTCCCATCAAACTCATTTCAAATTCTCCCTGCATTAAATTAGAAAACTCTTGACAAAGATTTTCATTAATAGCTCCAAATACAATGTCATCAATGTATATTTGTACAATAAGAATATTGTTCATAGCATACTTAATGAAGAGTGTGGTATCTACTTTACCCCTTGAGAATCCTTTCTTAATCAAAAATCTACTTAGCCTTTAATATCATGTTCTAGGAGCCTACTTCAATCCATAAAGGGCTTTCTTAAGTTTGAAGGCATGGTTGGGATCATGAGTATCTTCAAACCCAGGGGGTTGTTCCACATAAACTTCTTCATTAATGAAACCATTCAAGAATGCAGATTTGACATCCATCTGGTAAAGTTTAAAAATTCTTGTCAAATGCAAATGTCAACAACATTCTTATGGCTTCTATCATAGCAACAGGAGCATATGATTCATCAAAGTATATCCCTTCTTCTTAATAATGCCCTTTTGCTACTAATCTTGCTTTGTTCCTCACTACTAAACCAGATTCATCAAGTTTGTTCCTAAAGACCCATTTGGTTCCTATAACAGATTTATGATTTGGTCTTGGAACTAAAGTCCACACTCATTTCATTCAAATTGGTCCAATTCTTATTGGATAACTAAAATCCAATTCTTATATTCTATTGCATGGTCTATGCAAGTTGGCTCTATTTGAGAAATGAAGGCAAAATTACTACATATTTGGTGATAAGATAATCTAGTCTTAACTCTAACATACACATTACCAATTATCTGGATTTCAGGATTATCATGGATGAATCTCCAATCTCTAGGAAGAGAAGAATTACTTTCCTCATTTACCTCACTAGTGGATGATTCAAACTATCTGTCCGCTCCATCCTTTGCAATTTTTATTTGTGGAGTTTGTTTATCTTAATTTTATAGATTTATTCGCTCCATGTTTGCTATGAGTTTGTCTGCTTCATCATCAAAATCATTGGTTCTTTTCAAGCAGTTAATAGATTCATCAAATTAAACATGAGCAGACTCTTCTGCAGCTCTACTTCTCAAATTGTAGATTCTAAATACTTTGCTAACAATGAAAAAATGATATGTTAGGCTTCTTGCCATAATACAACTCAAATGGAGTTTTGTTGAGTATAGGCCTAGTATGAATTCTATTGATAATGAAACAAGAGGTATTCATAGCTTCAACCCAAAAGTATTGTGGCAAATTATATTCACACAACATGATCCTTGCCATTTCTTGTAATGTTCTATTGTTCCTCTCTGCTACTCCATTTTGCTGGAGTGTTCTTGGTACTAAGAAAGTTTATAAGACACAATTTTTTTCACAATAGGCTATGAACTTATGGTTTTCAAACTCTCGACCATAATCACTCCTAATGACAACTATACGAGAATTTAGTTCATTCTACACACGCTTGTAAAAGACCTTAAAGAATGAAAAAGCCTCATCTTTGATGCAAAAAATATTACCTAGGCATATCTACTATAGTCATCAACAATGACATATGAATAATGTTTCCCTCTAAGATTCTTAGTTCTCGTTAGTCTCACTAAGTTCATATGTAGCGATTGAAGTGCCTTAGTTGTGTATACTTCTTTGTTTGGTTTGAAAGACTCTTTTGCATGCTCTCCTTTCATGCAAGCATCACATAATTATCCTTTATCAAATTTAAGTTCTAGTATGTTGAACATACACTCTTAAATAGCTTAATTTTGATGATGAACATTCTTAACCAACCATGTTTTGATGATGAGCAAAGACTTAAGTGAAACATTAAGGTACTAACAATTCATTCTCAAGCATTTTACGGAAATATTTTTTCAAACTATCTTGAAAATAATCTTCATGATGATTAAAGGAAGAAACTAAGTAACTGCTCAAGTAATCTAAGTATATAAATTATAGATATACTTAAAAGAAGAAAATAGAAAATTTAGAGTTATGAAGGAAGCTTCAGAGTCAACTTTGGGCTTAAAAGTTCATCCCTTCGAAGTTGCTCAAACACTTCGGAGATAAGAAGATAACCCTTTGGAGTCATTGAAGCATTCCGGAGAAAGAGGGAAAAATCTTCAGAGTCATGAAGTCATAAGTTTCGGATTCAACAAAAAATGTCTCAGAGCCAAGATAAAAGTTTCAAAGCCACTGGAGCACTTTAGAGACAAAGAGACATAACTTCAAAGTGATTATATTACTCAAAAGTTATAAGTTCACATCCTTTGGAGTCAATTGAATTGCTTCAGAGTCATGAGCTCAAAAACATTGGAGTCAATTAAAGCACTTTGGACGCATGGGCTTACAAACTTCAAAGTTAAGTCAGGCACTTCGAAGTTAAGTCAAGTACTTCAGAGTCAACAAGGTGCTTCAAAGATAATGACAAGAGCTTCAGAGTGAAAAAGATATTTTTTAGAGAATACAACTCATTAGAGTCAGTGGAAATACACGAGCCAAGTAAAGTACTTCAGAGTCAGAGAGACACTTAAATATTTGAAGTTAGCTTCTTCGGAGTTACAATTTAAGCTCTTCAGAGATAGTAAAACTCCTTCAAAGTCAATTCCTACCTTCCTGATGTGAATCGCTGCTATCAAGCAAATTCAAAGTCTTTGAAACACATCTTCAGAGCATCCGGAGAGATGGCAACTTGTGTGAGCTATGTGGGAAACTTTGTATCACTTAAAAGCTTGGAGGATCTAATTTTGATTCATAAACTCCAAAACCTCATTTAAAAGTATAACGGTTATAAATTCTAATATTTCTCTGCATTTAATGATTCTCACCTACTATAATAGATAAAGTTAGAGGTATTAATAAGAAGGAGTTAAGTAAGAACAAAGAAGTTAAGGAGATCATTCTAAGAAACAAAAAAGAACATTTACTAAGTCTTTAAAGCTTTTCTTCAATGATTTCAACTCCACTATAGTTCATTCAAAGAAGCATTCAAAGCCATCTATTCAACCACTTCTGAAGATTGAATTTTACTGCTTTATTGTTATATCAACTATGTTTTTTGTTTTTGAATTTCGTACAAAATTAGCCTGTTCGTACAAAATTAGCCTGCAAGGGCATTAATATTTGTATGCATTTATTTCTGCATATTTCTGCAAGTCAAAGACTTGCCTCTATGTAGTGAAAGCAAGTAGGATACTTGCTTGGTATTTGTATAAGTTAGTTGGTGAGCTTGAAAACCATCAGGTGTATTTATTTAATCAAGAGGTTACTGATCAAAGAAGGTGTTAGTGGAACCTGAGTTTAGCAGAAAAGGCTAACTCAGAGAAGTGGAGTAAGAACCCAAGTGAAGGGCCAAACCACTATAAAAATACCAGTCTAAGTGCATTGTGTTATCAATATTTTCTTTGTCCTTGCACTTTGATCATTATCTAGCTGAAAATTTTAAAATTTTGATTCACTCCCCCTCTTGAGTCACCATATAAATGGCACCAACAATTGGTATCAGAGAAGACTTCAACAGTTATACATTACTATTCCATTTATATAACCTGTGAAGATATCTCAATGGCCAGCTATTTCCACAACACTTCTGTTGAAGGTCAATCTACTTCTAGACCTCCATTATTTGATGGTATAAATTATGGATATTGGAAGATGAGAATGAAAAACTTCTTGATTGCCTCAGATTATCAGCTATGGAAAACCATTAAAGATAAAATGATTGTCCTAAACATTGAAGATAAAAATACACTACTAAGGACATTCTAATAGCTAAAAACGATGCTATGATAAAGAACTATCTTTACTGTGCTCTTACATCCTCTAAGTTTGATAAGATATCCTCTTATAATATGATGGTTCAAATTATAATACCTCGCAAGTGCATGTATGTATAGCAGC
This sequence comes from Pouteria campechiana, assembly GCA_036873735.1. Classification (NCBI taxonomy): domain Eukaryota; kingdom Viridiplantae; phylum Streptophyta; class Magnoliopsida; order Ericales; family Sapotaceae; genus Pouteria; species Pouteria campechiana. Next base: position 16,104 of record JAYJMB010087795.1, read on the forward strand.
ATAGTATCCATGAGCAAGGGTCAATCCCATAGAGATTGGCAAACTGATTTAATTAAATTAAGTCATGACCTAAAACTAACTTTTAAAAAGATGGATTGTTGGTTTAAACTAATAAGAATAAGAAACTAAAAGATAATTAGAAATCCAGACTATAGAATGATATAGGATAAATTACAAGCGGCAAAAGTCTAGGGTTCAGATTTCACTGCTTAATGACTCCTCTTGCTATTTGGATATTGGATTCAATGCTTGCTTGGGTTGTTTCTTTCTATGATATGATTATTACCATTTGGTGTGTGGGTTTAAATCAAGCGCTTTCACTCATTCCAATTACCTATGGTGTGTAGCATAATTGAGATGAAGACCCATTATGATTAAGAACTATGAACGTGGTTAGGTGTGCACCTTAACCTTCTACTTTTCTCATTCAAGGAAGCTCATGGTTATGCATTAGGTGTGTACCTTAACCATGCATAGACAATCAATAAGATTTATGAAACTGGTGGTCAAGCAATTACACAAATCAAAAGCTTGAAATAAAGTCCATGAATAAAAACATAGACTTACATTAAATAATCAATAATTCAAATAACAAGGTTCATGAAAAAGGGCTACATCTTCACGCTAAAAAGAAGGAATTAGTTCATGAAGAACATAAAAGATACTCCCTTCATGAAGAACATTACATTGCAATTAACCTTCTTGAATCACCTTTGCTCTCCTGAATCTCCTTCTTTGCTCCTCAAAATCTCCTAAGAGTAGCCTTTAAGAAACCGTAGACTCCCCTGAAAATCTCCCCCAAAAGCTACTAAAAATAGGCTTAAAAATATAACATTCTACATAATAAAAAAGTATTAAATCTGCAATTTGATTAGCCACTAGTGTCACCAGTGCCACTTGCTATCTGGTGGGTGGTGGCTAGGCGGAATTGGGCGTTGACAGCTCCAGTTTGCTATCTATAGGAGATACTTCAACTATTTTGACTATAACTTCCTCGTATGAACTCAAAATAATATGATATATTTTGCATTGGTCAAATAACTTCAATATCTACAACTTTCATGTTGATAACTGAGATGACTATGCCTATAAACGTACGAAAAAGTGCCTCAGAGTGGCGCCAGTGGCACTAGCTTATTATCTACCCAAAGAGGTGTTCACTATTTCATCCATACGTTCCTCATACGATCTCAAAATTGGATGATTCTTAATTTGTTAGAAAGATAACTTCAAGGGATTAAACATTGATGGTACTACTTGTCCTATATCAATCTACATTGGTACCAGAAATGGAATCAAAGTGGTGCTACTTCACATTTAACTTCTTTTTGACATGATGTGTTACTTGAAAAACCAAATAACTTCATTAAGTGTAATATTTCATCAAACTTAGTTATGAACCACTAAAATCATGTCAAATAAAGTTACACAATATATAAATTTAGGCATTAACATATGCTATACTATGAGCTCATCAAGATATGGTAAAGAAAATTTGGGACAAACTAGAGGTTGCACACGAAGGCATAAAATAAGTAAGAGAAACTAAGATAAATCTTCTTGTATTGGAATATGAAGCTTTTAAAATGAAGGAGATAGATTCAATTTGAGATATATTCTGAAGATTTTAAAAGATTACAAAAGAGCTAAAAAATTTAGGAGAAAAGTATGCAGAGCCTAAAATGGTGAAGAAAATTCTGAGATCTTTGTCAAAGCAATGGATGCCCAAAGTGACAGGAATCTAGGAAGCAAAGAATCTAGACACAATGAATCTAGAGGAGTTCATTGGTTCGCTTATGACTCATGAGGTGTTAATGAAGTAGAAAAATATAGAAAACCAAAGGGCAAGAAAGCAATTGCTCTTAAAACTGAGTCAAAGAATGACGAATCCCAAACTGATGCATCCACAGGTGGAGATGAAGATAAGGAGATGACAATGATTACAAGAATATTCAAATCCACGCTAAAGAAGAAAAAGTTTGGAAACAATTCAAAGAATAATTTTAGAAGAAATGATAGAAAGAAAGAACCACCCACCTATTACAATTTGAAAAACCTAGATAAATGAAGTTTGACTGTCCAGAACCAGATAAAAGATAAAATGATCAGCAAAAGAAAAGGTGCAACTCATATTTTGATAAAAAGAACAACAAAAATAACAGGACAATTAGAAAATTTTAGAAGAAAAAGAAAGCTCTAGTAGCATGGGAGATGCTGGAGAATATAATAAATGAAAGTAAGAGTGAAGAAGATGAAGAATTTAAAGCTCAAATCAGCCAACTCTCTCCAGACAGAAGCATTCAAGAAGAACTTCATACGGGAATTAGTTTCATGGCAATCCATGAAAAGTAGGTAAATTCTAATTTTGAAACTCATCATCATGAAGAAATGCTAGAAGAATTATATTTAGATTTCATGATTCTAAAAGAGAAGTACAAAGAGACTAAAAGGGAGATCAAAAGAATTACAAATGAATGCTCCAAAATAAAGGAAGAAAATTCAAAGCTTAAGAGTAACAACAACACCAATAGCATTCTTGAGTAACTAGTAGCTGACAACAATGCTCTGAAAAAGACACTGACATCCACTCTATTAAGAATAAAACCAAAGAAAAGAAGCGGACAACAACGATATAAAAAATTTGAGCTTAAACAGGCTACAATTTGGGTTGCAAAGATAGTTGCAAATGTACTCAATTGTAACACCCCGGGTGTTATTGAATGTTAAAAATGAGGATAATTTTTTTTTGCATTTTTATATAATGAGGAATTGAGGTGATAAATAATGTTTTGATAGAGAAATTTCTATAGAAAACTGAATTGACAGAATCGAATGGCCTCGTTAACAATTTTGAGTGAGATGAACTCAAGTAGCGATTTTGATTAAAGGCATGTATATGACTTAAGTGACTAGTGAAGCATGATTAGTATGTGCAATGTGAAATATATGAGGTCTTGAATTGAACTTTGGAGATGATTTTTCAATTTTGAACTAGTAAGTTGAAAGTTATGTAAAAAGAACACAATGGGTGATTTTCATCAAATCTTGGAAATTTTGATGAACAATTAGCTTTATATGATGTTTGAGGTAATTGAAAGTTTTATGGGTAGAGTTGATGCTTAAAATTCATAAATTTCATCATTTTGAATTATATACTAGCTATAAGAAGAAAAAGAACCCAAGTGGTGAATTTGAACAAAAGCTTGTTTATGATCTATGTGAATGATCTAATGTGGTCATTATATGTATTGTAATGTATGTGAAATATTTGAGCATTGGATGCAATTGGAATAAGAATCACCTATGTAGTTACCTATAGTAGAAAATTTTGGTTAAAAAGAATTGAACAGGCAATTTTTGGCAATTGGCCTCAAATGAGATGGTGAATAGCATGAACATATTTCAATCAATGCATGTGATGTATGGAAAGTGCTTGTTGTGATATTTGAAGTAATTTATATGAAATGGGATTATGGGTGATATTGTATACATACAAAGCCAAATTATTGAAATTAGAATAATATAAGTTATTACTTGAGTTTGGGGATGAGAGTAATGTTATGAAATGATCAATTTGGGATGATTAGGCATAAGAGTAATTGGATTTGTAAAGTTATTTGGGGGTGAAAATGTAATATAGCAAGATTTTGGGATTTGATTATACATCCATATATGGCGAAAGAAGCTAAAAATGATATAGGTGCCACTTGTATCCAATTTTTGGCATATTAGATGAATGATTAACAACACATGAAAGTTTAGCCTTGAAATTTCTCAGACAATGAATCAAGAATCACATGAATCGGATATTGTATGAGAAAATTTGAGTTAAAATACTATGGATGTCTCTAGAGCTATAAATTGGGATAAAACACATGGTATCACTCTGAGGCTAAATTACCCATATTTAGATACTGATTTAGAAAAACTAATCAACATAAACATTGTAGATCTTGCAATTATATTTCTAATACAATAAAAATCACTCAATTTGGATATATTATGAGGAAATTATGGATGCAATACAAAAATATCTCCTAGTTGATAGCAAGTTAGCACTAGTGGTGCCGAATCTTGATGCAAAATGAGCTTTTGGGCAGTGTTGGCACCAACGGCACTGGTTGGCGGTTATAAAAGAGGAGAACCAACTTTTCACCCCCCATTTTGTTCTGTTTTCTCATATTTTGCTCCGTTTCTTCCATTTTCATGCCCTAACCCCGTTTAGCCTTATTTCCTACCTATTTAGCTAGGTAAAATAATCATTTAACCTAGCTAATAAATCATGTAATCTTTTGTTTAAACCCAAATTTTAGAGATTTGAACCATGAAAATGAGAGAAAAATCAAGTTTCCTTCAAATGGATGGTGTCAGTTGTAGTTTTGGGCTTGGATTTATGTTCATGAGAAAAAGCCATGCGTAGATTGCTTGAATTCTTTAGCACATGGATGAGAAGCCAAGTTTAAGAATATGAGGATTATGAGATGGTTCAACATCCAAGTAGGCTTTCTTCTTCT
>JAYJMB010087796.1:0-19427 GCA_036873735.1 Pouteria campechiana
TTGTAATTAGATATTTCTTTTCCTTCTGTTCCAAGCATTCTAACAAGAATGGCTTCTTGACTGCATTTGTGTTTCAAATATGCAACCGCATACAATCCAATCCCAAATCTAAATGCGAAGTAAAAGTAATAAGATGTTGTTGTTGATGTAGTGTGGATTGATGGTAATTGTGTGCCTTCTGTCCACAATGAAAATTTATCAGTATTCTTGAAGTATGAGCAGAGCCTTTCATGTGTTTTGAGGTATGTGAAACAAATACAGTATTATCTACTGAGAGGAAGAAGACGCCATTGGGCATCCAATTCCCTGGCGCCTAGTGGGGAGAACAACAAACAGCACCGTGCAAATGACGCAGATCCCAATTGGCACTGCTGAAAGAAGATTCTTCATCTTCTCTGACGGTGTTGGACAAAAGCACCCCACCATGTTCTTATCAATCAGGGCAACCGCCGCAAAAACCAGCACTGACATGAATGCATGGACGAAATCTTTGAACTTCAACCGATACTTCGCTGCCTCCTCTGCCGAAAGTGCATTAGCATACTTGCCATCAAAAACCCACAAACCCTTGCGAGTTGCTACGCCATAACGAACCTTCCCTTTGGCATCCGTGAAGCTATCTGTGAAAGACAGCAGGAAGCTAGACACTGCACATAAGGCGAGCAGGCCGATGGAGAGGTACCAGCCCAAAGTGGTGCAGCGGCCTTGGTTGGTGGAGATGGGAGAGAGAACTTGATATGTGAGCACTGTGCCTGTTGGGAGGAGATTGACCAAATGGGCAGTGCCCTTGAATGTCCGGTTGATGACTTTCCTTCTCGGAGGCTTCTGATCTTGTCCGGTTGGTGCAGGCATCAACGTCGGTCCCTGCCCGCCTAATAGCGGCTGCTGCTCCACACCGGCGGGCTTGATCTCCATGGCTCGCAGGCTCTTGGTTGGTGTAGAACATGGTAGATTGTGGGATGCAGGAAAGTAATAGATGGGGGAATGGTTGCATGAAACTGAAAATGGGTTGGAAGAAAACTCAAAAAGGGAGGGGTTTTGGCTGTCGCATGTTTAATGCGGGTCAAGGGGAAGTTAGGAAAAAGGTCGGACGACCGTTACGGAAATGCTATTTGGGGCGGGAAGAAAGAGCCAGCTATCTCAAGCCGTTGGATATGGCCCGAAGCAGCTGGAATCTCTTAAAGGCCCAATATGCGTCTTTTATTCTTGGATTCGGCCCAGATAGCGGTTGGAAGCCCACTGTCTGATCAGCCCAGTATAGCTGCCTGCCATGGCAACCATTCCAAATGGCTCTGTCTGAAAGACAACAGGGCTATGTAATTTTTAAACTGTCCTTATTCGCAGTTTGGAAGCATTGATTCCATGGATAAGATCAATGATGCATCTGTGAATTTTTCGGCATACCAGGATGGCTGAGACTAGGGATTTTGGAGATGATCTGATGCTCTATCGTCATATAAGATTAGTTTATATCAATATCTTTTTAATGGGGCCCACAAACCCTTCATTGTGAGGATATAAATACCATCTACATGCTCATTTAATTTGTTAGCCGTCATTGTCAGTGATCAGCAGTCGGTTTGCATAGGTATACACGTTTTCATATTCTATGGAAATGAGCTTTGAAATGGAGATGGACACTTACTTCGCCAAATGCCTAAAAATGTATGGTCAACCCGGGTATGGCAGCCCGACATATATCTTCATCCAACTACTAAGTGTAATCATAGCAATACTAGTACAAAGTTGCCATCCGACCACTAACAGTTATTCCAAGTAAAGGAAAATGATGAATGTAAATCCTTTGAAGCTTGAATTGGTGATGGAAACCACCCATCATCAACGACAGTGAATGTTCGGATGGTGGGCAATTTTCATGGATGACTGCGCCATGTATATGGTTGTCCATTTGGGTTATAACGTAAAGCAACATTATAGATTCACCTGATAAGATGAATTGGATTGGTTTTGGTTGTTGTAGCGCAATTTCATGGCATTCACTTGCCGTTCGGAGTCAAAAAGTAGTTATTATTTTTAAAAAAATAAAGCTGATGAATGTAATTCGATTGGAGTTTTGGACTGTTTCTGATGTTGGTATTAGCTGGAGAGCCACATAAAATGCTCCAAATGCAATGTCTCACTTACGATCCTCTGACGTACGTGTGAAGCTTTCCATCACGGTGGCTCCCGCTATTTCCTTTTCTCACTTAAATTCTAGTTATGATGATATTCAATGGGCTGCCTCGAACTGGTACGTGCTTTTCAAGCTAAAAATGCTCACATGCAACTGTCTGTACGATAATTTTGTCTCATGGCTTTGCTGGTCTCCAGGATCATCCTACCCAGTGCTTGGCACTTGGATTTGTTGCTGTGAGGTAAAGAAGATGGTAAAAGGAGAAAGTAAAATTGGGATAGAACGGAAGATCATGCTCGTAATGCCAATGCTCTATGCAATTCTATAGTATTATGCTTGCCTTGCAAGAGGTAACTAGTCTATTTTTTACATCGAAGCCTTTTGCTTTTAACATAAAAACTTGATTTCTTGCTGCATTGGAGGAGATATTGGTCCTTTATCACAAAGTTATCCAAATTTAAAACATCAGTCTTAGTTTGCTTTTGATCTGTGGCTGCCCCGGCAATTGGGTGTCATATGCATTTTCATGAATATTCATTTTCAATCTTCTATCCAAACTTTTATCATCTATTTCTCTCCCCACGTACTTGGCGTTTATTACATAATCTCTACCGCAAAAATATAATATAACCATGATCGGATGTAGGAGAAGAGAAAAAGACGGAGCGAAATCTTGGTTGGAAATAATATTGAAATTGTTACCTCATAATTGGTCCAATTCAAGAACTGGCCAAGCGGTGATCTTAAGTGACTTAGGCTTTTCTTCATTTATTAGTCATAAGTTCGCCTCTGCTTCGAATGCGACACTTTCCTATGCTAAACGGCAAGCTTGATTTAGAAAACACATCCATTGAATAGGAGGTTGGTCCGGCTACAGCTGTTGTCGATGAGAGAGAGAGAGAGAGAGAGAGAGAGAGAGCAGGCAGAAAGTCTTCAGTTTAAATGCAGTAAAAGGCCAAACGGTCAGAAATGAGCTCGATGCATGCATCTTCAGTCAATAAAACATGACTACGCTGTCCACGTGATTTAAGTGAAGTAAAAGAATAAAGGATGGAACAAACTTTGGAGGATAAGGAGAAGCAAGATGCCCACCCTTTTCTGACACGATGAGCTCTGGGCATGGGGATTAGGTAAAAAGCCCTATATCTCCTTAATTAGCTGATTTCATGATTTTGGCCTCCTTACACTAGATCATCGAAATGCCCTTATTTTGATTTTTCATGCTATACGCATCTTTACTATTAGCATACGGTGACTCGAATATTATTTTGGTCAATTCAAAAATCTTGTAGTGTGACAAACATGAATTTTTTTATGGAGATATGTGATGATAGCGGAGAAATTAGACTGTTAAACTTAATCTCATAACCCACGACAATCTCCTCGGGGGTGTGGGGCTCTGCCCCCTGCAGTACCGACCGTAGGTTTGAAGACACCTTCAAGTGAACAACGGCATGGTGCCAAGGGCACCAGAAGATTTTTGCAGATGCACCAACAACAATGAAGTGGCGCTAGTTGTTTCAGTGGCAGATTTCGTATGACATTTTTTTTTTTTTGGCAATTTTGCATATAGACAAATTTTAAAAATTTTGTGCAAAGCTATTTGAGAAAAATCTATATGTACATGAGATTTTGAATGAGACTAGGATTTTTTTATAAATATGTGTTATTTTTATAAAGAGAGAAGAGCCTAATATTTTGAAAATTTTTATTTTACTGTAGCCTCTTTTTTTTCTTCTCTTGATTGTACTTAATTTTTGGTACAGTAGAACTCTCTGCCTGTACCTATGATTTTTCCGAATTTAAGAAGTTTTTTATATAAATCTGTGTATTATATTATAGGTTTGTTGGCTATCATGTTTGTCTAATTCTTCATATTTATATTGCAATAAAAGAAGTAACTGGATGGAAAGCATGCCCTCATTGAGCCATTATCCATGCCCAAAGTCAAACACCTTTTTTGTTTCATGCAGACAAAAAATCAAAGGATCTTTGTTAGTTGAAGAAAGCTTGTTGGCTCAGTTAGGTCTGAGAGCTAGCCCATCAGCCAGCTTGTGTTCCAGGGCATTTTGGAACTACGCCCCGTTGCATCTGTTGAATGGAGCTAGCAGCGACGAAGTTGACAGGAGTTAGCGAGGGGTCAATTCCATCTTGCCACGTAGCCAAGGCATGAAAAGCCTTCTTCCCTCAAGATGTGATTTGGGTTTGCACTTAAAGTTCAAATAGTGTGCACGGTGACAAACTAAGAATACTGCCCTGGAAAGAAATTGCCATAGACAGGATCAGAAATCAGAATACGTTCCATTCAATCCTTTTCCTCATCTCCTTTTTGTTATTTAGGGTGCCAGAAAAGCCATGCATGCATACCTTCCAAAACATGTGGGCTCCAACAGTGCCACAAAAATTTGGCTTGTCCTGTGATTGTCCGAAAGTGCACATGAACCCCTTTTCTCCGCAGGCCACGGGAATGATTTTGGACGACTAGACACCATCTTGTCAAATAATCTCCACATTTGAAGTATCCATATCGACTGTTTCGTCCTGGTGTAGGTCGTGCCATTGTTCAAAGGCAGTAGGTAACGTGGGTCCATAAATCATGTTAATCCTTGATAGTGATTTTCCTAGGACAACGTTTAAAAAGAAGAATGTAGCTAGCATGGAAGGATACATCCAAAAATGCTAACACGTGATTTAGCTGTTAGAAACGTCCACGGTCAGTATCATTTTTAATCCCAGCCGTTCCCGAGATGGCCCCGCAACAAACACCAGCTTGAGTGAAAAGATCATTGCACTTTCTCCTATGCGGTGGAAGCATTGCCTTTGAAAAGTTCACGCACAACTAAAATCCGTTAGAAATAGTAGCTTGGCCAGCGGAGTTTGTGAATTTTCACGGGAAGACAGTAGCCATGGAGCATGGCTTCTGCCAAGGCTAATGAGTGATGCCAACGGTGGGAGGTGATGCTGCTGTAGGAAATGATTCACATACAGTGCTTGTACGGCAGCATTTGTCTTATACGGAACAGCTAGCACACTTCAACGGATGTACAGTAAAGGCCCAAAATTTGCTACTGTTTGCATCGGTCAATGTTAGATCCGTGCGATAGGGACGTCCTTACCGGCTGTTTTGATTAGCATTAGTTGGCCGGCTGTGGGCCCCACAATCCATTATCTGCCCTGCTCTGATTTTTTAATGCGGATCATAAACGACCACCGCCCCCCGCGCGCCCCCCCAATCTGAGGAAAAGTCTCCAGATGTGGATATGGTGGGCCCGACTAGATCAACGGTCCTGATCAGTGACAGAATCTCCAGCATTGGCGAGCACGCCTGGTGCTTCAGAGCTGAGAGTGGGAAGAGAGCCATACGTCATGGGAAATCGCACGCTCTTGCGAATGCGACGAAAACGACGCGAGCACATCCAACACACAGCAGCAGCTTTCAAAGGCATACTCGAGTAGGGACGAGCGAAGATGGAAAATTATTGAATTTAGTGTCGCCTTTATTTATCTTCTTTAAATCTCCATCATGTATGCTCTTGTTAATGTACAGATGTGAAAAAATATATATTTTTCTGCAATTAACTTTTACTCTTGAACTTTTATTTTAGAATGCAAGTAATTTTATTTTTTTATTTCCAATAATTTTAAAGCTAATTCAATTTTTAAACACTTTGAATACTATTAGTCATATTAAGAAATCCTACAATTTTTATGATATCTCATCTCTCGCACCCCAAAATTAGAGGCGGCTTTTCTTTAGATTTAAAGACCATTCATGCCATGGATGAATGCAACAAAAAGGAAAGTGTCGAAAGACTAATCCACTCTAACCAGTAGCTAGAGAACCATGGAATTTAATGCTTGCTTTAATTTTAATACAGATTTTTACTAAGGGGAAATATGATATTAATAGATTAACTAATATTTTATGGGATATTGAATACTTGATTGATTCTCTTACTTAACTCTTGATTTAATTCGTAAATTATTGAATAAATTATGATGTTTATTTATGATCTTGAACCATTTATAATAGCAAAGAAAATTATTTTGAATAATTCATAGTTAATTAAAATTTTCTAATGGTATTTATTTTTATGCAATCATTTGAAAATTATTTTACGGAATATATAATCCTTGATTCCTTTAATGCATATTAAAAATATGTATTTGTGTTTTCCTTCATTAGCATGAACAAAAGTGTTGTTAGGTTAATTAATTGTTTTTTCTAATCTCTCCATACCAAATGTTATTGGGAGATATTAGTAAAAGTTGAGGTTAGGTTGTCCAAATCAACACCACTATCAACTTTGGGACAAATACAGATTGAGCAACATGACAACAACCACTTGGGTCAATCTCGAGGAGGCTATTAATTCTACTGAGCTAGCAGTCTGCAACTTTAAGATCGGGGCACAAGGAGGGGTCCACCAAATATTCTATTTCAGATCTCCCAAGACATTGCAAGGTTGACACGGCCACTGCATGCGCAGGCCCGAAGATGCGTGCCCGTCACATAGGAAGGCAAATGGAAGGCTTCCACCTTCTGTGTCTACCAAGATACCTACAAAGGCTTGATCCTCCAAACAAAGTCAAATATACAGCGCGACAACCCCAACATCTCTCCCAAGGGGAAAGAGGCAAATGGCCCACCTCAGATAGGCCATATTCATGAAGGTGATTATAGCGATAATGGCTGTCAGTGGTGCCTTTTTCATTGCCTTGCTCTTTTCTATTTTTTGTCCATTTTCTTTTCTAAGTTCCATGATGGGTTTTTGATGAGTGGGAATCCTCAAATTTCGCAGTTTGGGCACATGAAAGTTTGAGAAGTTTGGTAAAAGAATCACCAATTTCAAATTTTATTTTGGAGAGACGTGGAAGTCTGATGTTGGCAGCCCACTGAAAGATGGACGAGGAAAACAGATTTCTCCAATAATCACGGGGGGCAGTAAACGATGTGAAGATTATAAATTCTTTAAAAAAATTTCAAAAAGTTATATAAAATGAATATCTTTTGAAAGAAATTTAGTCGACTTTTAAATTATTAAAATAAAAGAATTAAAAATCACAACAATATAGTAAAGTAATGGATCAATTATTTGGTATATTAAAACTTAAATTGTAATTAAAGTGGATTGAATTAATTTTTTATTCAATATTTTATAAAAATACATTGCTTTGTCATTAAGGGTGTGTTTGGTCACATCATGTAAAAATCAAAGGGGAAAGCAATTATAGCTGTGCTGATCATTGTATGGGTCTTCCACTTCACTGAATATAAATGAGGAGGAGAACGCTGTAAGTTATAGAAGAAAATGCTAATAAAGAATATAATTCTATTAGAAAATATTTCCTGGTCAATGATACCAAGATTGCATGGATGCATGCAACCGACACTAGAAAAAGTAGAGTAATTAACTGTTAGAGATGTCTCACTAATCTAAATTTAGGTTTGTCACTTAGCTGAAGTGGGCCCCAAATTTTGGACGGTATCATTCAACACACTCCCGCTTTTCCTGGGGATGACAACGTTAACAAACCATGGCCTGCGGCGCACTCGGTTGCGAGTTTGCCACCACTTTCTGCCGTCCATGCGGTTGGCCCCTTTCCTAAGTCAATGCATAGTTAGTAGCGATGAACTCTGAAAGCGCCAGCGCTCTGCACCATGATAACAAGGGGAACATTAGCTTAAAATTTTAAATTCAAGGGAAATAATTTAGTTTAAGAGAGATAAATTAATAATATAAAATATAGATAATAACATGTAAAAAGTATTGATGTTAGAGTAATAAATCGAAGTGGATTAATTCATGTTAAAAATGGAGTTAATGGTGAAAAGGCTGTTTGAATTCCGCACGCTTAGATTGAGATGAGTTAACTTTTAGGCTCAAACAAAGGTGGTAAACTATCCCCTCTACGGGATGCAGAATGATGAAAGCGATTTTATTGCAGTTTTGCAATCCAAGCAGAGATTGATTTCATGCCCCTCATCCATTCATTGCCTTTGCAGTGAGTGCGTTGATTTTAAGTTTCACTGATTTTTGTTCCCCTAATTACAGTCCCTAACCCCTCCCATTTCCCACCACCACTGTTACACCTCATGGCCATCGCACGAGCCAAAGAGTCAAGTTCCATAATCCGGCTTGTGCACGAGCTAGCCCCCAGATAAAAATCCCTATTGTAGAGAAAATTTAGTCTTTACTGTCCATCGATAGACCAAATCAGCGAACAGGAATGGACGGTTTAAAAAACATTTCCCCAATCTACATTATTAATATATTTTTGGGCCATTTAATCAGTTAATATGAAAAATCTAGATCACTTTTTTTCAAATCAACGGTTCAGATGTGCTGCACGCTTGCCAGGACGACAAGTACTTGCCATGAGGTAGGTGCGTTGACATGGGGATGCGTGTGGACCTGCGGAAGCTCATGATCGCAGCTGGAGAGAAATGATCGCCCGTCGTGGCGGAGCTGTGGTGAAAATTGTCGCCCGTGGGGCCCACTCTATGGCTGGTTTGGTGGCCTTGGTCCCACTCTTAGCCATGTCTGAGATTCCTTGAGATTTGCGATCGCCGATGGTGGTCCCTCGGCATGTTATTCGGGTAATCATTTTACCACCTGACCAATGCTCGGTGATCTCGACCGTTCACAACTCCTCTACAAGAAAATAAATCAAGACCGTTGATCAGGCCACTGTCTGGACGGCCTCTTCACCGATGCTTTTATTGTTAGGGAGTTATTGCTAGTTACCGGAAGCCATGAAACCGTCGATCGACTGTTATTATGGTGGATGGCCACCATGTTGCCACGTGGAAGCTGCTACTCGGCTTCTGTGGATGATGATATGCTGCCCGAGAAAACACCGACAGCCTGATACTCGTTGCTTAATCTCCGCGACGACACCGTAGTTATAGCACGTTGATTGAGCGATCGACGCTGTCCATCCACTGGGCCACGTGATGCTTGGCTAATGTCTTTAAATCAACACTGCTGACTAATCAAACGGGGCTTTTGACTCTAATCATTTTTCATGATAACGATTAATGCAAAACAACATGAAATTGAAACGAGGGGTCAAAAAAGAAAGAAATTAAATACTCTTGGCCAGCGTATTGGATGATATGCAGGCACCAAGAGACTGTATGTGTATCCTGTACTTATCCGATCAAATGATTATTTCAAACGCATTCATTTGAGATTAGAGTGTTACCAATTTTGGCCGTCCAGGCTATTGCATCAACGGTTCCGAATGATCTGGGCAGGGATGCCTGCTGGCCGATGTTGAAGTCTTTAATCAAGCCTTTCTGGCGCACGTGTTAGTGTCATGGAGCACGTGGTAATGTCGCCTAAATTGTTGCCACGTGCATGCCATTGCACGCATGCATGCTTTGCAGCATTATTTTAAAATTGGCTCATTGGAGGCGCACGCTTTGTACAAAAAAGTCGAAACCGGGCACCGAGATTTGCCGGACTGCGGCCTTAGCATCGCATCGTCAGCACATCATGGCAAGGATTTCCCTTCATTTACCTTTGTCTATCTTAGGGCCCCTTTGGCTTAGTCATCAAATTTTAACCATTAAGAAAAACACTTTTAGAATTAGGGCTTTTATAGAAAATATTGTATGCAAAAACTATTTAGTGTTTGGCTTTATCACCGGCTTAAAATTACAAAAAGTGCTTTTTGGGATATTAAAGTTATCAAAAAAGACATATACGTACTATTAAATTTAACTTGTATGATAGAAAAAAATATATTTATATATTATATAATATCTGAATTACTTAAAATATATTTTTATATATTTTATAAAAATTACATTGATAAGTATATATTTTTTACAAACATATATCATATGAATTTGCGACATCAAAAATAGTATTAGCATATGTGATATTTTATTGATATATAAATATATAAATATAATATATATTCATATTACATATTATGTTTTTATAAATATTTCAATATATTTAAATAGTATTTTTATTAAAATAATATATTATATTATCTAAAAAATATATGATTATATAAAGTATCTTTTAATTTTTATTTCGTATATATATATACTTTATATATTTTATATTTAGCTTTGTTAGAAAAGTATTATGGCAAGTCATATAAAGATGAATAGTTTTTTTAACATTTTATTAGAAGTGAAAGTATTTGTAGTAGAAAAATAGAAATAGATAAATAAATTTATATATAAGAATTAAAAAAATAATAAAATAAATTAAGATTTTCTAAAATGCATTTGCACGAACATTATGTTAAAAGGACATTCTTATGCCCTATCTAAAATAATTATTTCAAGTAACGTCACCTCAATACTGGAAAATTTTGATTTTCTACTATCGATGCGTATACGCAAAAAATTCGCATGCCCTTTTGAATTTTGGTATACAATAATACTTTGAAATTTAAATAGTTGCACCCCCTTCGAAATATAGACGGTCGGTTGCTACAGGAAATAGTATTCTATTAGTTTTAAGGAGTTGTTGCTGCAAGCGTTGATGGAATGACTCATCACGTGTGCGTGGAGCTCAAGATTCCATGACTTATGTAGGAGGATTTTACCACAATAGGGAGACAAAAATCAGCCGATCCAGCCACTGTTGGATAGAAAGTAGCATGACTTCTCATTATCCAGATGGTAAAGGGAACATACTTACAAATGGCCTTTATCCATGAAATTAGCTAGGGACCAGATGGTGGGGGGTGAGGGTGAATTAGGATTTTTACTGTAAAGGGCAATGGGAAGTGGGCCCCACCCTTCGTAACGTTGAAGGCCCACCCAGCTGCAACTTGTCTGACCATTGACAGCGAAAGCTCGACTGGCTTCTGCCCAATCACCAGACGACGACCGATGTTGTTGGGTTGGTTGCACCAAAACATAACTACCGAGCCCGGTTGGAGTGTTATTACTACTTTTTTTTTTTTTTTTTAAATACTTTTGGACCGTGAAACCAGACAGAGGCTTCGGTGGGTCCGACCACTCTTGCCCCAGCCGGTCGTCTTTTGGTGGTTGGTTTTGCTCTGACCGTCAGCAGGTTCGTGGGGAAGAACGTTGACTACAATCCCAGCCGTGCACGTGGCAACGTCCGAAGTCCCGTCATGGATCGACCAACTAAAATCCAAACGAACCCGCACCTGCGGATGCGTAAGTGACAGACGCCCGCTAGAACCTACTCGCACCAGTAACGAGACGCACGCCGGGAATTTCCATACATCGCACGGTAGATCCGCGCTTCGATCAGGTTGGATGCGAGCTCCTAACGATGGAGATGATCCGATAGAAAGCTTAGATGTCTTGGAGGTGTGCGTACTTGCGTGTGAGCATGTCAGCAACTACTATACGCGTGTCAGCTTAGAAGACGAGGATAAAACTGTTTACCCCCGCGCAGTCCTTGGTCAAAACGAGGACAACGTTGTTCGCGAGAGGCGCTGTCGACGCACATATTTCATCTCTCGGCCGTGCAGTAGATGGAATGTTTTGAACTTCCTTTGGCGTGAAAGGGATTCATAATACCAGCTTTTGTGTGAGATCCTGGCCATTGATGGGAATAGCACTAGCGATGCACGTGTAATATTCTTTCTTATTTATCTATGCCATATTTAATTATCTCTATCTACTCAAGCGAACATAATTCTTACCCATTGTTTTATATTTTCAATTATCAGCCCTTATCTTATTTAAAAGGATTTTTTTTTCTATCTACTCTAATTCCAATTAATAGCCTCTATCAAGTCAACATTTTATTTCCTGTTTTGATTTTTCTGCCTTTTCAGGGTTTATCCCAACTGAAGTGGAAACCGAATCTAGAAGATGTTTATGACGTGGTGCCAAATGATAAAGTCAGTCATAAAAATATATAAAGGATGATATGAGAAATGTAGATGATAACAATGAAGAGATTAGATTGTTAGAGATACATAGGTAAACAATTCACGATTTTATTATTTATATTTAGATTGATTTATCCATCATTTTATGTCATCCAAACTCTCTCTTTATTTAAAATATCAGGAAAAATAAAAATACAGATACTGTAACAAGGACAGAGAATGATACAAGTTACAAAGTAAACACAGACAAAACAAAAGATAATAATAAATATACACATAATAATAAAAAATATAATTATTAAGATAGATAAAATAGGCCATAGATAAAATAGACAATTACCATGTGAATTATTTTTACAGGGCACCAATCACTTGTGGAGCAGGCCCACCAAAATGATTTGATAAAATCCATCCTGACCGACCATGATGTTTGTAATTATTCATCTGATAATAATATTCAAAGTTATTTTAATTAGAAAATGATATAAACTATATAGAAAGTAAGAATTTTAATAGGTTTATATTCATTATAAGATTAATTGAAACTTAGTAGAACATTTAATTATTTTTTAAAAAACAATTATTATATTCCTAAATTAACTTGTTTTATTAAGCATAATTAAGGAGACAAATTTTGCCAAATAATTTTAATAGGCTCAACATGAATAGGTTCCACATTTGGCTTTTGTGTAACCCATTCCAAACAGTGAACGCCCTTGTTTGCATTCTGAATTGTATTTTACATGCTCATCCCCATATCTTCTCAAACTTTCCTGAGTGTAAGAAAAATAAGTGATGGTATTGGTATAATAGATTTTTTTATGAAAAATAAAAAATAATAATTAGTAATATAGACAGTGATGGAAAAAAAATTCTGGATGAAACTAAGTAAGTTGTCACAATAGAGAATAAAGGGTGTAAAAATGGTCGCTTTAAATTGGCTCTCCATTTAGCTTCTCGCACGTGTGTTGCTAAACTTACGCGGGGGCAGCAACGCATAGGTTCATGGGTCAGGCCCACTTCCAATCATTCAAGAGTTTGTCCATGTGATTTCAATCGTACGAATGAGGACACTCAGCAGGCAAAAGATTTTCGTACGACATCATAGCCACAAACATCTCTACCGCGACACGCATCCGATGTGAATGAATCCCAGTCACGTTGGGCAAAGAATTGCAAGGGGCCCGTGGGGGACTACCGTGGTAGTTTGCCACCAATTTGGTGACGCTGATGACTTCCTTCGTGGTCGAATTAAGCAAAAGCCCCCTGATAGAATAAATTTTAATCTCAATCCACCATTTGGAATCCATAAATAGGGTCGCTTTGGATCTCCTTCCAATTTCCTGGTATGGGGTCGGCAATTTTCAAAATGGCGGCAAACTGTGATGAATTTCAGCCGTACAAATGTGCAGCGCGCACGCCACGGTCGTGATGAACGGTAACTTAGGAAAAGGACGTATCCAGGCGCACTCCTCAGCCGTTGATGTGCTGCGCTTGTAGAGACAGTCCACCAAGTTACGACAGTAGACTGTAACCCTCCACCTTACAAACCTGCGCTTCCGTCAAAGCCCATTCGAATGGTGAATACACCGTTGCGGGGCAGATCCCATGTCAGTTAAAATAGTTGCAAATAAAATCAGATTGACAGGCATTTGTTTTGAGCTCAACGGTGCATTTGTACGGCTGCTGTTAAGCTGTTTGCGTCGACATTTCGGCATGATGATTTTTCTTATTATATTCTTGTCTATGCTGCTATCTAAATGTGTCCCTTGATTTTAATGCCGGATGTAGCATAGGTATGAGAAAATGTATAATGGCCGTGTGCACGAGTGTTGATGGTTTTATACGGCATGCGCATCAAATGTCCGCTGTCTACCGAGTGAAAAGCGACAACAGGCAAAATGTCGTGGCTGCTGCTTCGGACGGGCGGGGGACAGCAAGATTTCCAAAGAATGAGAAGCGGTGCGGGTGTCGTCAAAAGGCATGCGCCCATGCTAAGCATGCTCGGCAACACATCAACGAAGACGCGCGAGTGGGCTTCCATTGCGAATCGTAACAGTCGATATCGTTAATCTGCTGAAAGTTTGTGAAACTGATCTGAATGGATGGCTATGATAAAGTCCTTTATAGAAAGATTTACAAAATGGAAAAAAAAAAATTTCTTAGCTCTCTTTCAACTAGTTGACTATATGGAATTACAAATGTATAGATTTCTTCTTGTAAATAAAATACAGTGCTATTTTTTAAATGAACGGTTCAGATCATTTTGGAGTCTCAATCTTTGTAATACTCGTTGTGGCTGTACCAAGCAAAGGCAGAGATGCGCACGAGTTCGTATCCTCGGTCCAGAGAGCAGTACTTGCGACGTCGCACTCACTGTGTACCACACAGACTTGGAGACATACAATGATCAAGCCGTTGAATACTTTAATTTACAAATGTTATCATATATAATATTTTATAAATCCAAAAATAATTTTCATGTAGTTTTTGACTTATATTAATTATCATTAAAGATTATTTAATAATATTCGCGGGTTAAATCCCAAACTATCCTCTGCACTCTGCGGCGGTTCGCCCTACACATTTTATCAATCGCGATGTACAGAAAACAAAATCACTGCCACTCCGTCCACTGGCCCGCTTTCCTATTCTTCTCTCCCATTCCCGAGAGATGAAAAACCAAGAAAATTTAAAAAAGAAAAAACAGAAAAAGTGAAAATCCACGTCAACAGCTCCCGTCTTAAATCTCCATTCAGCCTCTCCACGCCCTCCGCCATTACCACCTGCTCCCTCCCTCCCTCCCTCCCCAACTCTCCAAAATGCTCCTCGTTCCTTTCACCTCCCTGCTCTGCTTCCTCCTCCTCCGAATTCCGACCATCTTCTCCCTCTCTCCCTTGGAAGAAGTCCAACTCCTTCACCAAATCAAGCTCTCCCTGGAAGACCCTTCCGAAATTCTCTCCGACTGGAACTCACATGACCCCACCCCCTGCAACTGGACCGGGGTCATGTGCGACCCCTCCACCTTCCACGTCACCTCCGTCTCCCTCCCTTCCTCCAACCTCTGCGGCCTCTTCCCGACTCTCCTCTGCAATCTCACCTCCCTCTCTTACATCTCCCTCTCCGACAACTTCATCAACGGCTCTCTCCCTTCCTCCATCGCCACGTGTCTCAATCTCCTCCATCTAGACCTCTCCCAAAACCTCCTCGTCGGACCGCTCCCCTCCTCCCTTCCATCCCTCCCCAACCTCCTCTACCTCGACCTCTCTGCCAACAACTTCTCCGGCCCTATCCCGCCCTCCTTCGCGTCGTTCCCGAAGCTCCAGTCCATCTCCCTCGTCGCCAACCTCCTCAACGGCTCCCTCCCTCCCTTCCTCGCCAATGTCTCCACTCTCAAGCAGCTCAACCTCTCCTACAACCCCTTCGCCCCCTCCGAAATCCCGACCGAGTACGGAAACCTCACCGGCCTCCAAATACTCTGGCTCGCTGGCTCCAATCTCTACGGCCCCATCCCGCCGTCGCTCGGCAACCTAAAAAACCTCACTGACCTCGATCTCTCCCTCAACAATCTCATCGGCCCAATCCCACATTCACTCACATTGCTCTCCAGCGTTGTTCAGATCGAGCTCTACAACAACTCGCTCTCCGGCCCCATTCCGGACGGAATGGGGAACCTCACGGAGCTGCGCCGGTTCGACGCCTCCATGAACGATCTCGAGGGCGAGATTCCCGACGAGCTCTGCCGCTTGCCGCTCGAGTCGCTGAATCTGTACGAGAATTTGCTTGAAGGAGAGCTGCCGGGGAGCATTGCTCTGTCGCCGAATCTCTACGAGCTGAGGCTTTTCGGGAATCGGCTCACGGGGAAGCTGCCAGCGGATCTCGGCAGAAATTCGCCGCTGCTGTGGGTTGATATTGCGGACAACCTCTTTACCGGGGGGATTTCGCCGAGTTTCTGTGCAATGGGGGTGCTGGAAGAGCTACTATTGCTTGATAATTCCCTTTCGGGGAGAATTCCGGAGAGTCTTGGAGAATGCCGGAGCTTGACTAGAGTCCGGCTGAGGGGTAACCGGCTGTCCGGCGAGGTGCCGGAGAAGTTCTGGGGTTTGCCGCATGTTTCGCTGCTTGAGCTTGATGACAATTCACTCTCTGGCGAGATATCTAGTGCCATTTCCGGCGCGTTGAACCTCTCGCTCCTGCTAATCTCCAATAACAGGTTTTCAGGAAGCATTCCGGCGGAAATCGGCTCTCTGGAGAAGCTTGTCGAGTTCTCCGGTGGTAATAACCAGCTCTCTGGGCCAATTCCACCACACGTTGGGAACTTGGGCCAGCTCGTGAAGCTTGATCTTCACAACAACAGTCTCTCTGGCGAGCTCCCGCCGGAGATGAAGCCGTGGAAGCAGCTTAGTGAGTTGAATCTTGCCAACAATGAGGTTGCCGGAAGAATACCTGTGGGAATTGGGGAATTGCCAGTGCTAAACTACCTAGATCTGTCTGGCAATCGCTTCACTGGGGAAATCCCGCTCGAACTGCAGAATTTGAAACTCAATCGTTTCAATCTCTCAAACAATCGCCTGTCTGGAAAGCTCCCACCCATGTTCGCCAGTGAAATCTACAGGGACAGTTTCTTGGGAAATCCAGGCCTGTGTGGTAGCATGGTTGGACTCTGCCCGAGTTCAGGTAGAATTACGGCGAGGAATGCTGCTCTGGCTTGGGTGCTCCGTTCAATCTTTATGCTTGCTGGCATTGTTCTTGTCGTTGGCATTGGTTGCTTCTACTGGCGGTATCATAACTTCAAGCAGGCCAAAAGGGGAATGGACAAATCCAAGTGGACTCTAACATCATTCCACAAATTGGATTTCAGTGAATATGAGATTCAAGATTGCCTTGACGAGGACAATGTGATAGGAAGCGGAGCTTCCGGGAAGGTCTATAAGGCTGTTCTGAGCAATGGGGAGACAGTCGCTGTGAAGAAGCTTTGGGGGTTGCCTAAGAAAGGAAACGACAAAGATGTTGAAGATGGAAAGCGCCAGGTTTTGGATGATGGGTTCGAGGCGGAAGTGAATACACTAGGGAAGATCCGGCACAAGAATATAGTGAAGTTGTGGTGTTGCTGCACAGCCAAGGATTCCAAGTTCTTGGTCTATGAGTATATGCCTAACGGAAGCTTGGGTGATGTGCTTCATAGTTGCAAGGGAGGGCTGTTGGATTGGCCAACAAGGTTTAAGATTGCTGTAGATGCAGCGGAAGGTCTTTCGTATCTACATCATGACTGCGTGCCACCGATTGTTCACAGAGATGTGAAGTCAAACAACATACTCCTGGATGCAGACTTAGGAGCAAAGGTTGCGGATTTTGGGGTTGCGAAGGTGATTGGTAATGGGTGGGATTCGATGTCTGCGATCGCCGGTTCATGCGGGTACATTGCCCCAGGTTTGTCACTCAATTCAGAGAGCTCTGGTTCTTTTCTTGTTCTGTTTTATCCGATGTTAATCTTGGCTCTGTTTCTCTATTTTACCAAATGGAATTTTAGAAGTTTGGGTTTTCATTTTTGAGATTCCTAGTTCATTCCTTTTAAGTTATTTGATATATCTGCCATTACTCATTTTTTTCTGTATTCAATGCGGGTAAGCTAGTCCAAGGAAAGGTCTAGTAGCTTCCCAGGCTTAGCTGCCTGAGGTTTGAGTTATAAGCTGCACGTGTGAGTTAAATAGAAAAGATCTACCTGATTCGCATCAGGGAGCCCACTTTTATGGGTTACATTGTACTATTAAATGGAAAGACAGTTGAGCAAAATCCTTTTCTAGCTGTTCACCTCCACTTGAATAGTGCATTTATCTCTACTTTTTGGGCTAAACGAGCTATTACTTGTATCCCCAACTTGAGGTTGGATCTAGAACATGTGCCTCGTAGCGGGATGCATGACTTAAGAAAGTAGATCTGGAAAAAAAACATACTGGCGATTCTATCATCATTTTCCTGCAGATCACTCACTCTTTATGATAGTCTAGATTTCTAATTCAAACTGCCTCCTCTGTGCAAAATTACACATGACGTTGAGGTTGGCGTCTCACTAATGTGTTCAACTCTTCCATGTTGCAGAGTATGCTTATACACTTAGAGTCAACGAGAAAAGCGACATCTACAGCTTTGGAGTGGTGATTCTAGAGTTGGTAACAGGCAAGCGCTCTGTCGACCCTGAGTTCGGTGAGAAGGACTTGGTGAAGTGGGTCTGCACTAACTTGGAACAGAAAGGAATGGATCACATTATTGACCCAAAGCTCGAAATCTCCTTCAAGGAAGAGATATGCAAAGTTCTCAGTGTTGGACTCCTCTGCACCAGCCCCCTCCCTGTCAACCGGCCGACGATGCGGAGGGTGGTCAAGATGCTCCTCGAGATAGGCAATGTCAATAACAAGCCAAGGGCTGAGAAGGGGAAAAAGGATGGAAAACTGACCCCATACAAGTATGATGAAGGTTCTGATGATGGGAACCTTGTTTGAGGTCCATGGAAGATTTTGGCCATTCATTTCTTGTGTTTGGCTGGTGGGGGGAGGTAAACGCAGGTTGGGTTTACTAGAATGGGCTAGAATACAATGTGTTGCCGACTCAGGAGGAGGAAAAAATCACACTCATTTGACCATCCCATCTGTTCTTTAAGGCCTATGGAATTTGGATTTCACTCCTCACAGTCTTGCATTTAATGAGTTTGTTCACAACCCATTGTCATCTAGCCCAATTGGGATAGAAAAGAATCATATCATCCTGAGAGAGATTAGCGCTAGGTATATACAAAAATGAAATATTTATACAGTTTTCTTTTTCCTTTTCTTTTTTAACAGTTAAAGAGTTTGCATGGGCACCTATATTTTGTACCTCACTGCCTAATGGCAGCAGTGTTTCCATATTACAGCTATTTCGTGGGGACGCTTGCCCCGCTTATTTGCAAATATGGATTATTCTATTACTTTCTTGGTGTTTTCGTTGCTGAGAAAACCTGCACTTTGGCTGGCGTTATTACATTGGTTTTTTCTGTCCTGCTGTAGCATTAAGAGCTTTGAGACGAACGCTGCTACAAATGCACGTCTGCGGGTTGTCGGGAAGTTATTAGGGTAGTTGATGAGTGGCTGCTTTCTGCCACCCTTCTCCATTTATAGCATTAACGGCTTTCTCTCGGCCTTGAATGCCTTTCTGCATCTAACTTTGAGGTGGGTTTTTGGAATCTTTGGGCAGCTGGTCGATGTGCTTGAGATGGACGATTGGAAATGGCCGTAAGTAACCCTTTTTGGAGCTGCACTGGACGCGCTCTTATAGCGTTTTCTAGGCTCATATCATCCAAAGATTCATGTGACCTCTCCATTTGTTGGGCCTACGAGTTCAACTTGGGCTGGGTTGATTCATGTTACCTCTCCATTTGTTGGGCCTACGAGTTCAACTTGGGCTGGGTTGATTC
>JAYJMB010087797.1:0-20612 GCA_036873735.1 Pouteria campechiana
AATTTTCTATAGAACTTAGGTCAATATATCTATATATATCAAAGTAACCCACCCTGGAGGTGGAAAAAATCATGGTACTATCATGTGGATTTATGGTGTAAAGTGGAGTAACGACCCCAGGAGGGCGGGGCGTTACAGTATTAGAGATAGGAAATGACATGCCATAGGTACTTGTAAGAAGATTGAGTTATAGAATAATTTGAAGGCATGAGTATGGAAATAAAGGGTAGGTAAATGATAGTGGGTTGATATTATATGACAATTTGATATGACTATGTATGAAGGATATCCATATGGAATGAACATGAATGATAATTGTGAATTAACAATTGAGATTTGATATGATGTTGTATAGTGGATATGATTTGAAATGAAAGTGATAGTGCTATGATATCACAATCATAATTTCAGAATAGCTTATACTTGGCTATGTTCAGAATAGTGCAGGGAAGCATGAGGGTGTCTATATGTATACCATATTTGAATATATAAATGTTATGTTTACAAGAAATTTGAAATTAAAAATGATGAAACAGTAAAGTTTCATGAATAAACATTGGAAACTAAATTTACTTTGATTTGTTAATTGGTTTATGATGGAACCCTTGGATTCCTTTGATTAAAATAATTGTATGAACCTTGTTGACTATTTGATTACTTGGATCATACATGGCATGTTCTGAAGAATGATATGATTATACATGATTGAATAACTTGCTTGTGAACATGTTGATTTGGATGGGCATGTGTGCCATGATTGTACTATTTGACACGGAATTTCTATATGATTAAATTAAGTTGTTTTGATTGTTAATCTAATTAATGGACTTGTGTATTTTTCCCCCTCTGAATGATTGACATGGTATTGTGTTATGGGTTTAAGTTGTTTTAGTTGATACAATTGATTGATGGAAAATACATGGGCTGTTGGAATTTATAGTATTGATATTGTCTTGCATTCTATTAGAATTATGATTAAATTTTGTACTATGAAATGTATTGTATAAGAAGAGACTGGGTAGATGCTTGGAAGGTTAGTGATGGTATAGTAGTATGATAGAAGTCCATGTATGGAATCACATTGAGTTTGATTGAAACTTATAAGGCATGCTTGGATTATGATTGAGAATTAAATGAATGCTTAATTTGGATTTAGTTATCTGTATCATTGTATGAATTGAGATTGCAATATCCTCAGAATATCATTTGTTAAAATTTAGATTGAATGCTATCAGAATATCATCTGTATCTATTTGGGTTTGGTTACCTATTTGAGAATTGGAGATTTGGGCTGCTTGATTGATATATGTCTAGGCTTGGTTATTTAAGTGAGATTTGAATATGTGATTATGCAATTAATAATTACACATTAGCTATTTGATTGAGGCTTAGCTTTGAATGACTCTTGGAATATGATTGATATGTGTTTGAGGCTTGGATGCATGTCTGAGGTACATGCTTGGATTTGAACACCTCTTAAAACATGATTGATATGTATTTGAAATTTGGATACCTACCAGCATATGATCATTATGTATTGTGGTTTGGATACCTGCTGGGCTGGCTCATTTAGTTATTTGAGATCTCGCCCCTCTCCAGGCTTTATTTGTTTATGTTATCGCCTATGATGGCGAAGAGATCTTATCAGCCTATTGTGTGGACTCCTTTTCTTATTTGGTAGGTGTGAAAGGAGAATCTATGATCCCTTGGTTGTAGTGACGGCTAGATACCAGAGATGACATCGATTATATTGTCATGGAATTGGTAACATTCATAGCTGGGGTTGTAGAGATGGACCGGATCATACCGACGTTATAAGTTAGTTGAGTCTACTTGATTGTGGTTGCCACTTGATTGTGGTTTAGATCATCTTATTTGATGGTGGTTACCACTTCATTGTGGTTTAGATTACCTTGTTTCACAGTGATTGCCACTTGATTATAGTTTAGACCACTTTATTTGCCCATTTGATTGTGGTTGCCACTTAAGTGTGGTTTAGACCACTTGGTTGAATGTGGCCACTTAAGTGTGGTTTAGACCACTTGATTGATTGTGGTTGAAACCTAAGTGTGGTTTAGACCACTTTGTTGTGGCCTCCCAAGCATGCTATTGGTTAGTGGTAGGTGAATATGATAATTAATTGGATATATTGATTTGGAAATAGTATAACAATGTACTTTGTGATGACTAGATAAATAGGATGATAGAATGAATATAGATGTATTGTGAAAGAGATAGATGCATATCAGATTCTTAGTTTAGAATCCTTGTTGTATCAACTACAAGATAGTAGTTCCATTTGTATGTATGAAAATTGATTTGTTGGGTTGTAATGGTATGTGTATCTTGAGCAAACACGATAAATCATTTATATTGTATGTTTCTGGATAATTATATGTTATACAATCGATGCGATCTTTATGACGAAAGATGAATCAATCTATTAAGATAACTATTTGTTGATGTTAAGTATAATGATTATGTAAAGTTATAGCATTGATGAGTGAAGTCAGTTTGATTCTTATGGCTATAGTTCAATTTTATCACAATCCCATTGTATAAATCTAATTATTTTTATCCTGAACTTGATAAATGATGATTATGTACATGAACACCCATTGAATATGGTGGTATGGGAATTAAGAGAAGAGAAATAATATGTTAAACTAAAGGTTTGGAGTTTTGGGTTAATGATAGTCACGTGATTTTAAAGATGATATCTCTATTGGATCTTAAGATAAAGGAAATAGTGGAAGGTTTAAATTGAATCATATTGTTGACAGAATGGTATAAATTATGGAATGATTGCCCACACCTGTTATGTTCTGATTTAATTGATTTACAATTGAATTGAATTAAATGATAATTGAAGACTTTGGGTAACTTAGAATGAGATTAGTGAGAATGCCAATGCTGTCTTAATAATATTAGTACATTGCATCCTTTGAATAAGGCGTTGTGTATATGTTGCTATTAGTAAAAGTGAAACAGTTTGAATGATCAAATTATATGATCAAAAAGTCGCAGCTTGCATGATGTATCATGTGGATATGGATCTACAAGATGTGAATAGATTCGTACTTGGAAAAATGACGAGAATCAAATGAGATTTAAAGTTTTGAGAATGAAACTTTTGTAAAGGGGGTAGTTTGTAATGCCTGAGGCTTTAACATAAGGAAGTATTGGGAAATATTGCTAAGGACATGATAAATATGGACCAATTTAAAAAATTTAAAGTTATTAAGTTTAGTATTTAACTGCATGAGAAGAAAATTTTGAAGTTAAAGTGTAATTTGAGCAAAGTGTATGAGAAAATGAAGTGAAAAAGCTTTAGGCATCATTTGTACCCAAATTTTGACATATATGATGGATGATTTTAGAAATGTTATTAACATAAAAGTTATATCTCTTGAGAGTATATTTATAATGAATAAAAAATCATATAGATTGGATATCATATGAGAAAGTTAGAGTTAAAATACTACAACTATCTCTAGAGCTATGAATTAGGATAAAACACATGATATCGCTTTGAGATTAAATTACCCATATTTGAAGACTTAATTAGAAAAATTGATCAACATAAAAGTTGTATATCTTATAATTATCTTTCCAATTAAATAAAAATATCTCAATTTGGATATGGTATGAGAAAGTTATGGATGAAATACGAAAACATCTCCTGGCCAGTAGTAGGTTGGCATCGGCGGCACCCAATCTGGCATCGGCGGTGCCAAATTGTAATAGAAAATGGGCCTTTGGGCAGCCTGGTGGTGTCAGCGGTGCCGTTCGATGGTTATAAAAGGGGGGAAACAACTTTCACCCCCAATTCTATTCTGTTTTCTCCCATTTTGTTTTGTTTCTTCCCCTTTCATGCCCTAACCTCATTTAGCTTTATTTCTTGCCTATTTAGCTAGGAAGGCATCTTATCTAGCTAATAAATCATGTGACTTTTCATTTAAACCTAACTTTCAATGATTTGAACCATGAAAATGGGGGAAAATCAAGTCTCCTTAAAATGGATGGTGTCAACTTGAGTTTTGGATTTGGGTTTATGTCCATGAGAGAAAGCCATGCATGGATTGCTTGGTAAGTTGGTTTTTCCCTCATTTTTTCTGATTTTATTAAGTTAGGGTCTTGGGACTTTAGGGATTTTGGAGAAAAATGATGGATCTAATGTAGAAATTATGGGGGAAATGATGTATGCATGCTTAATAATGGTTTGGAACTTAATTGGACATGAGGATGATGATTAGGCATAGGGTTTTGGGAAATTTCTAAATAGTGAAAAAATTAGGAAAATGATAGATTTGGTTGAAATAAACATGGTGAAAATGATTAATACATAAATTATGATGTTTTAGGACTTGTCTGGGATGATTTGGGCTGATAAAATAGGTTTTGGAATGATGCCTTAAGTGTAGTTAAGAAGGGGCTTTTGTATATAGGCTGTATAAGCTATGAACTAATTGAATTTAAAGTTTAATGGAGTTGTTTATAAGTTAATTTAAGTGATAATCATGTATATGTGAAGTAAATGTTGTAAGAAACCAAGATTTTAATGATGCCTATGTGGATTATGTTATAATAATTTTGATGATAACAAAACTTGTATTAAAATAAGAAACTTGTATGCTTAAATCTACAATGATTATATATATGGTTATAAAACAATAACAAATGAATAATTAATTAAACAAGCATAAAGTCTTTATTTTATGGTGTGCACATAATAAACATAAATTAACTTTTACTGCATAAATTTACTAAATCATATTATGCACCATACTTAACCTTTCATGTTATGCATTTAATGAAAATGTATATTATCCTTGCGTTACAATTATACAATCACAAGAGGATAAAATACATTATGATATTATATATATGAAAGCTAACAATGTAGCAAGTGCAGATACGTTCAAGTGCAGGATAAGCCACTACAATTTGCTATGTTTCAATAAAGCTGAACTTATGAAAATCATAGAAGAAGAAGAATAAAATAGAAGGTTTGTAGATAAGCAACAAAAAGGTTGTAGTTGTTGAAGAGAAGCTTCCACGATCAAAAGTATGGGAGAAAAACAAGGCTTCGAAAGATGTGCTACAACGAGCTTGCATTATCTGTCATCCTCAACAAGAAAATATCAACAAACAAATGCAAAGCAAGAAGATAAAGGAGAAGCCATGATTAGAGAGCTTAAGTTGTGGACTACTTATATCTGATTAGTCTGTCCAAGATAAAAGCACAAGGATGAAGAAGCAACTCAAGGCTTGGTAGACAATGGCTGTTCAAGAAATTCGAACTATCTACACCGACCAGACGAAGCCTGTTTGAGATAAAGAAAGAAGAAGAAGCTCCATCAAATATTCAGACAGAGGAAGAAAGGAGAATTGCCGCCCAGACAACAATACAAGAAATGAGAAGGTTAGAATTGTCTAACAATAGAATGATAATAAAAATATACAAGGGAGTGCAACTTCAGCTAAGCCAAGATAGACAAATCACGATTAAAGAACCAAGGAAGTTGCTAGAATAAACCCCTTTTGTTGGTCGAAGTGTGCAAAAAAGCTAAAGAACTTTGCTTTATCTTTGGATCAAAAGGTCATCTGTTACGACAGACAAGCTGCATAGGGAGCATAGACAAAGCCAAATAGACAAAGAGCTACTTAGATTGAATTGGGCTGCAGATAAAGGCACGATAGTATACAACTTACGGCAGACAAATGTCATGTGCAAAGTATTCTATCTAAGATAAAGCAGAACACACTTCGTCTATTGCTTACACCACATGAACACCACACTTTGTCTGTTTAAGCAAGTTGAAGTTAGCTTCGTTTGGAACTTTCAAAAGACAACAAGGAATAAAAGAAGAAGATCTCACTTTGTCTATTAGTGCAAGACTAAGTGAACATCTTTTATCACCTCCAGTAGACGACGAAGAACAAAGGAAGCATATCCTACTTCGTTTGTTCATATTAAGGGAACTGTCTATCAATCAATCAACTCATCTTTGTTAGCACTATTCAAGTTAATCTGTTGTCTTCAACAGATGAAGAATATACATGAAGGATCGATCAAGAGACAAATCTTCTGGAGGAATTGTGATAGACAAATAAGTGTTTGTCTATCAGTTAGTATAACTTCATATGCATTAAAGTTCATTTGCTACTTAACAGACAATCATTCTTATAGAAGTTCAACTGATAGACAAACCCTGGGAGAATTCGTATGCAACTTATGACAGACTAACGCAGATAGAGAGAGGCCGTGAAGTGTTAGAGGGGAATAGGTTTGTGTGATTATGTATACAAATGGCATTTGCATTCGAGCCATCATCATGCAAACACATACCAGGCAATATGCGGCGCTGCCATAGAATTTTGTCTGAATTTCCTTTAGTTGTATATAGATTAAAAATTGAATTATGAAACTATGTTTACGTATTCATTTATTCATTTTCACATTAAGTAGAAACCATAGGATTTTGATTACTTAGATAATTTTACATTAATAGAAATAAACTTTCATACATAAGTATTTTCTGTGCTTATATTGTTCATTCATGTATATAAATAGAAGAATATAGAATTAACACCAGGACAAATAAAACTCTAAAAATATAAAGTAAAAAATTTCAAGATAATCAAGAAGAAAAAGAAACATTCAGAAAATAACTAATACTAAAATAACAACTTAAGAATAAGAATATCTAAAAAACATACAACTTAAAGAAAAGATAAAAATAAAACTAAAGGATTATGCTCAAATTCATTTAAGGTGAATTGATCTAGCACCTAAGATTAATGATAACTTATATCTGTGCTCGCTCAGATAACTCAGTGGCTGATTAAAGCAAATACTTATTATAATCATTAATGAAAACTACTTTAGTCCATCATCTTATTTTTTCTACATAATCTTGTGATCAAAATGACTATTTGCACTAATATATTAGCAATGAACATCCACATCAATTTGAATTCATTAATGAAGAAATAGTACAAAGATATGTTAAGTGAATGAAGGAAAGCTTATGTTGATCTGAAGAAGAACGAGAATAATGAGAAATCAAAACCTTCTTCTCAGCTCACAAATCCAAGCAAATGAGCCAACAAGTTCTAGTTCCAAATGTAATAAAATAATTGAACAAATTTAGACTATTTTTCAGACAATATCATATCTTAGAGGAAGGACTATCACCTTCAAATAGCAGAAGTTGAATGAATAGTCAAGTTGACAACAAAACTTATGAGTTCAAATAAGATATCTACAAAGGATAAGCTAAAAGAGATAAGTTGCCAAACTTGATTATATTTCTTTCATTACTACATACTCTAGTTGCCTTTGAATAAACTGCATTGGATTTGAATTAAGTCGAATTTACTACTTTGAGCTAAGTTATGTTGAAAATCTTAATAAACCTTAAAATGATCAAAACTCTAACATCATTACAGTCTAAGGCATGGTCAAGCCTATTTTGGAAACTTCACAGTTTAAGGTCTCGAATAGAAATTTTATTCCTAGTGATTCCTTCTGAAATCATTGCTAAGGCTTGATCTAAAACAACCTAAGTAAAAACATCAGAATAAACATTTAACAAATAACTGTAACCACTATTTAAATAAATTCATCAATTAAATCATTAAAAGGAATCTAGAATCTAATAAGGAAAAACACAAAACTCAAAAGCATCCCTTAAAGAAAATAATAAAAGCACTCTTTAGTTTAATAAGAATAAAGAAAATTCAAAACATCTACTTCCTCAAGATATTAATAACTGCTGCTAGCTCCTCAACCCATTGCTGAGCCTCAACTAACGCCTTCTCCAATACCTTAACATGATCCATAATCCTCCCATAATCCACACAATAGCAAGTCAGCAGAAGATCCAAATGTCCCTCTGCTCTCTTAGCCTTCTTCAGTTGTCTCATCTCTTCCTTCAAAAGGAGAACTTGATTACTTCCCTAAATCCTACTTTGATTCATTTCTAGCATCTCTTACCCATTACCTCTCACTTCAAAAATTAATTACCCATTTTGTTGCCTATAAATATATTTGAAGCCTAGAATTTCTAGGGTCACAACCTCATCCTAAGAGACGCATTAACTCTGTAACTCAAATCTCTATAATTGTCCTCTTGACAAAAACAATAAGAGCAAT
This sequence comes from Pouteria campechiana, assembly GCA_036873735.1. Lineage (NCBI taxonomy): Eukaryota > Viridiplantae > Streptophyta > Magnoliopsida > Ericales > Sapotaceae > Pouteria > Pouteria campechiana. The sequence continues at coordinate 8,162 of JAYJMB010087797.1, forward strand.
TCATTAGCTGCACTAACATGGAATAGATTCTCGTACAATAGAAACCCAAATCAGGATTCAATAGGAGCATGCATTTTCACCACAGAAGGATGATGAACAAACTATGCTAACTACATCTAAATAATGCACTCATAAAGAATATAATTCAAGCATAGAATTTTGTAAGAAAATTAAAAATCATTAAACATAGAAATTGAAAGATAAAGTTATGCAATTAGACAGTTCAAAACCTTGAATAAAACAATTATTTACTTAGCTAAAACATTAGCAACTGTTTCCAACTCATCAATTTTTTTATAAGTCTTGGCTAATTCCGTCACCAAATTCTTAATGAGTTCTATGGCTTCCATGTGAGTCGTGGAATTCTTGGTTAAGAGACGATTAAAATAAGCAGCAATGCCCCTGATATAGAACAAATCTTTTTTTAACAGGTTAATCCTGTCATGAAAAAATTAAATTTCTTTTGCATTCACATTGTCATTAACTTATATCTGCTTTGAAAGAGAACTTAACAACACCATGACTACTTTGGTGTATACTGAAACATCGTCCTGTCTCTCACTACTTTTTACATGATAGAGAATTTGAAGCATCTCTCCATTTCCCAAGCAACCTATTGATTTTGTCATCAAAATTTCTAACCATCTCCTTTAATATTAATGATAGCCAGAAGAAAGTGACGCACATTAAAAGACAAGGAGCCAACACGAAACTCAATAACTTAAAATCAAGCATTGTCATCATAAGACTTATCTACTTTCATGAAATCATTTTGAATATTAACGTCCTTACATAAAATAATTTGATGAAGAATATATGAATTAATGCAAGCTATTTATATTCTTGAAATAATACTTGAACTATATTTGTAAGTTGCTTACATGTTTAAAATCTCAATTATCTTCTTGATATTAATGAAAGCTTGCTATCCTTAAAAATGCATGTGATTTAGAAAAGAAAAATTAAGTAATAAATTACAACCAAAAAGGGGGAGAGACAATTACATAAGAAATATACAATCTAGATAACACAAGTGAGAGAACATATTCTAGGATTTAATAAAATAGGAGGAGAAGAACCCAAAGAAAGAGACAAATATAATTAAAGAAAGATAAAAGAAAAAGGAGTAAAGCCATAAGCTTATAAATCTTTTGAATTATGATAAAAAGGGATAGAGAATGCGTGAGAAACTTGTGAGAGTAATGATTAAATTAGGATAGTGATAAAAAAATCAAACCCATAGGATTATAAGAGAGTAATATTCATGAAGAGTTTTATTAATAAATATAAACTTCTAATCAGAAGTCTTCAGGGTTTTGTCATCATCAAAAAGGGGGAGAATGTTGGGATTATGTTATAATAATTTTGATGATAACAAAACTTGTATTAAAATAAGAAACCTGTACGCTTAAATCTCTAATGATTATATATATGGTTACAAATTAATAACAAATGAATAATTAATTAAACAAGCATAAAGTTTTCATTTTATGGTGCGCACACAATAACCATAAATTAACTTTTACTACATAAATTTACTAAATCATATTATGCACCATAATTACTTAAGCTTTCATGTTATGCATTCAATGAAAATGTATATTATCCTTCTATTACAATGATATAATCACATGAGGATAAAATACATTCTGATATTATATATATGAAAGCTAACAACATAGCAAGTGTAGATAAGTTCAAGTGTAGGATAAGCCACAACAATTTGCTACTTTTCAAAGGAGCAATTGATGAAAATTATGGAAGAAGAAGAAGAAAATAAGAGGTTTGTAGATAAGCAACAAAAAGGTTATAGTTGTCTAAGAGAAGCTTCCATGAATAAAAGTATGAGAGAAAACAAGGCTTCGAATATACTGCAACGAGCTTGCTATTAGCCTCAACAAGAAAATATCAATAGACAAATGCAAAGCAAGAAGATAAAGAAGAAGCCATGATCAAAGAGCTTAAGTTGCAGAATACTTATATTTGATTAGTCTGTCCAAGATAAAAGCACAAAATGAAGAAGCAACTCAAGGCTTGGTAGACAAAGGAGTTGAAAATGAAGCCATGGTCAAAGAAGCTTAACGTTGTTCGAGAAATTTGAACTATCTACACCAACCAGACAAAGCATGTCTGAGATAAAGAAAGAAAAAGAAGCTCCATCAAATATTCAGACAGAGGAAGAAAGGAGAATTGCTGCCCAGACAACAATACAAGAAACTAGAAGACTAGAGTTGTTCGCGGATAGAATGACAATATAAATGTAGAAGGGAGTGCAACTTTAGTTAAGATAAGGTAGACAAATCAAGATTAAAGAACCAAGAAATTTGCTAGAACAAACCCCTTCTGTTACTCAAAATGTGCAGAAAAGCTAAGGAACTCTACTTCGTCTTCGAAATAAAAGGTCGTCTGTTACGAAAGAGAAAGTTCAACCAAAGTGGAAGACAATGAAAACGCTACACAGTGAGTATAGACAAAGCTAAATAGATAAAGAGCTACTTGGATCAAATTGGGCTGCAACAAAGGCACAATCATATGTAACTTATGACAAAAAATGCAACATGCAAAGTATTCTATCCAAGACAAAGCAGAACACACTTTTGTCTGCTGCTTACACCAGACAAATGCCACACTTCATCAATTCGAGCAAGTTGAAGTTAGCTTCGTCTGACACTTTCAATAGACAATAAGGAACAAAAGAAAAAAATCTCACTTCATCTGTTAGTGCAAGACTAAGCAAACTTCGTCTGTCACATCCAATAGATAACGAAGAACAAAGGAAGATATATTACTTTGTCTGTTCATATTAAGGGAATTGCTTGTCAATCGATTAGCTCATCTTCATCAGCACTATTCATGTTAATCTATTAACTTCAATAGATAAAGCTTATACATGAAGGATCGATCAAGAGATAAATCTTTTGGAGGAATTGTGACAAGCAAAGAAGTGTTTTTCTATTAGTTAGTATAACTTCACATGCATCAAAGTTCATCTGCTACTTAATAGACAATCATTCTCATGGAAGTTCAACTGACAGAAAAACCCTGGGAGAATTCATCTGCAACTTATGGCAGACTAATGCAAGTAGAGAGAGGCCAAGACATGTCAGAGGAGAATCGGTTTGTGTGACTACTTATACAAATGGCATTTGCATTCGAGCAGTCATCATGCAGACACATACCAGTCACCATTTCAGATAATAAATGGTGTTGCAAGTTTTTAATGCTGTGATGAGTTAAACGAGGAACACGTTTATCACAACTCATCCTCCTCTCTAATTGGTATTGTAACAGCTCAAGACAAAATAGAAAGACTTGGACTTCAATGACAAAAAATTCAAATGGTCTTATTCATTCAATGCTGCTCTCATCTCTACATTGATCAACTCCCATCTTCTCTAATGGTCAAGATTCTGAAGAAGCTATTTAAGGAGAAGAAGCGAGATGATTTAGTGGTGGTGAAGGAACCCATTTCAAATGTGCTCAAGTTGTGCAAATCCTTCCACCCATGGCCAAGAGCTCAAACAATTATCTATCCATTATGAGCATTAATCTGCAAATCTATATGGCCATTGTATTTACATTTTGGGAAGATCTTTTTATTGTGAGAGCTGAGAGAGAGAGAGAGAGAGATCATATCTTCCCCTGTGCTTCATTGTAACACTTTTTAAAAGTGTTTATTTTTTGGTAATCTTGAAACTAGAGATTTTGTGGTGAACTCAAGGAAAACACATTGTATGAGCTGATAGTAAGCTCGGGAAAACCACCAAGTTTGCCTATGATCTTTGAAATGGGTGAGTTTCCTGGTAAACTCATAAAATCAGAAGAAGTGTTGGGAACACTTGAATATGCCCCCTAGAGCTGGAATCTAGAAGAAGTGTCAGGGACACTTATGTATTCCATTGTACAGGGTATAGTGGAACCCAAGGCACAATAAGTCTATGCTTTTAGAAGAGTGGATGTAGGAACGGGGTCTTGAACCACTATAAAAATCTTCTTGCCTTTGTGCGTGTGTTTGTTCATTTGTTTTAGTCTTCTTGCATTCTATTATTTTTATTGTTCATCCTATGCCACACCACACACAAGCATGAAAAGAGGGAAATAGTTCAACAGGGGTTAAGTAATGAATTTTTATTTACCCCATTCATCCCTCCTCTCTTGGGTTAAGCCATCCTATGGGCAACCTACAATGCCCTATAGAGAAAACCCAAAATTAGGTAATGTTAATCACATGTTTGATGTAAAGATTCTATAATAGAAGTGGTATATGTGATTAACTTGAGATGGACCAATGGTAAAGTATAGTTATGCTCTTGAGAAATGTGTAGATAAATCCATGAATGGATTATGATATTTGAACATTGCATTTTCTTGTATTGATATAATTCAGTCATGTGGATGTGTATATAAATGATGTGTAGGATTCTTTGGCACATGGATGAGAAGCCAAGTTTAAGAATATGAGGATTATGAGGTAGTTCAACATTCAAGTAAGTAGGCTTTCTTCTTGTTGGATGTGATAGTGGATATTCCATGTTTGCTTATAAAGTGATATGTGTATGGATTGTTAATTATATGAACAATTGGGATATTAAATATCCCTTAGATTGATATGCTTAATCTTTGTACATGACCAACCTTTATATATGATGACATTATTCTTGTGTATGAATGTCTAAATATGAGGGATAGAGCATATCTCGATATTGGATTTGAAAGGATAGTTCATATAGTATGTGAATGTTCCTAAATTTTGCTTAGTAATGGATGTAGTGTATCATATGATTTTGGAGTTGTGATAATGGATTTGAATTATTAGTATAGGATAATGTGGAGCGTGATTATGCTTGTTTTGAATGGAACATGTTATTATTATGAATGATCATTATTTTCTATCATACTTGCCTACTTACTGAGTTGCCTGGACTCATTCCTTCTTATTTAAATTTTAGTTGGCAGGTAAAGTAATGGAGCCAAGGAAGATAGTAATTATGTTGATATTATAGAATTGTAATTGGAATCCCGTTGTGCGCGTATAATTGTAATTAATAATTTCAATTATTGTATAATGATAAATAAAGTATGTAAATGATGTGTATGGAATTGTAGCGGCATGTCAGATTAGTATTATGGATGAATTGCATGTTAAGTTAATAGGTTTATGGCCATCATGATTTAACTTAGATCTTGGCCTATGGGATTGTAAGTATATGTACTTTAGAAGTTAATTTATTATTTTATTTGTATTCAATGTATATTATGGTGTGTAGCATGCTTGTATAGGTTTGGACAACGCCATTTTCTGGGGAGGCTTTGTCCAATTTTCTATAGAAAGTAGATCATTTAGAAAATGGGACCCAATCACCCTACCCTAGAAGTGGGAGAATTTAGGTGAAATATAGTGTACGTGAAATATAGTATAAAATAGGATGTCGCACCTCAGAAAGCAAGGCGTAACAACCTGGCTACAAAATATTTGTAGAGATTCAATGGTAAACCCATCATCCTCTTCTCATGTATTTGTCGAGAGGTGATACTCAACATGTTCACCCTTATTTGATGGTGTAAATTTTCCCTATTGGAAATTAAGGATGAAACAATTCATAATGGCTAATGACATGGATTCTCGAAAGGCTATAGAAATGAGAGTAACACTCTCAATTGCAAGCATTGGGGCTTGGACTAAAGATGACATCACTGACATCCAAAATAAAGCAAAGGCGATGAACTCCTTGTTTTATGCCCCATCGGCAAATGAGTTTGATAGAGTCTCATCGTATACCATAGCTAATAACATACGAGATAAGTTAGTGTCTACATATGAAGGTTCCTTCCAAGTTAAGGGAATTAGGAGGAATATTCTTATAAGAGAGTTAGAAATTTTCAAAATGAAGGAGAAGGTATCTTCAAAATGTATGCCAGATTTTCTAAAATAATTAATGCTCTCAAAGGCTTGGAGAGAAAGATTTCTAACTCTGAATAAGTTATGAAGATACTAAGAGCACTCCTAGAATTGTCGAACCAAAAGATCATTGTCATTGAAGAAGCCAAGGATCTTAATACACTTAATGTTGATGATTTAATTAGTTCATTAATGTCCCATGAACTGGTTAAAAGTAAAAGAGTGGAGCTCATCAAGCATAGAAAAATAATGGCTCTCAAGGTAGCAAAGGAAAGCAGTAATGAGTTAAACTCTCAAAAAGAAGATTAAGTTACCATGTTTGTGATAAGCTCATATTTTATCATGTTTTAATACCTAAATTCACATATTTTGGATCACCAATTGATGTAAGTTCATTGGTTTGCTTAAATATTACACTTAATTGAGTTAGTTTCTATTTTAGATGTAAAATTATTGAAAGTATGCAAAAGGCGTTACATTGAGTCAATTTTAAATAAAAGTGAAAATGACAAGTTGAAGAAGTTGAGCACCACAACATTTGAAATGTTTGTTGGATACTTGGCAAACCAAAAATCTGATGCCATGGCACCAGAAGAAAAAATGCATTACTTGGACAATTCAATGCCGCAATAATTTTATTTGGTTGCACTATCATAATGTCAAAACTTCTGTTCATATTTAACTTCAGAACTTCTAACCAAGTAAAGTAAATTTCTGAGTAGTGAATATTAACATCAAAACTTTTGAAGAAGTAAAGTATCTATCTCAGAATCTTGGAACTATCAGAAGTTTTGGAGGATTTCATAGTCATCAGAAGTTTTGGATGAATTCATCATCGTTAACTTCTGACGTGGTTAAAAACTGGCAATCTCAAAATTTTCAAAGTAGCCTACTCTTCAGAAGTGCCTCAGAATCTCTGAAGAGGTTTTGATATGAAGAATTGGTTTTGAATGGGTTTTGAATCACATCAGAAGCACAATCGAAGTTTCTGAAGAGTTGCTAAATAACTTCTGAGTGATTTATGAAGATCTTAGAAGTGCAACTGCGGCTTGTAGAAGAGGTTCTGAGGCTTATAGAAGAGGTTTTTGACATTCTCAGAAGTGTAACTAGAATTTCTGAAGAAGTGCAAAAGTGGTTTCTAAAATTTTTGAGGTGGTTTCAGAGGCTTGTAAAAGAAGTGCTAAATGAGTTCTGAGTTTCTCAAGAGTGCAAAATGAGTAGTTTTTGACATTATCAGAATTGCAAACAAAAATTCTGAAGGCATTCAAAATAACTTTGGAAGTGTAACAAAAGTTCTCAAAACTATGTTCATATTGCATGAGGCATTCAAATAAAATAACTTTACAAGTGTGATAGAGGTTCTCAGAAGTGTGACAGAACTTTTGAAGTTGTGAAGTATTAATCTCAGAAGTGTAACAGAGTGACAGTATTCTAAAGAGTTTCCAAAGCTCGATCTTCAGAAATTCTGAAGCTCCATTAGAACTTCTAAAGCAGTGAAATTTCAAAGTTTAGAATTTCTCTTTGTAGCCTAACAATAAAGAAAAATTTTAAAGCTCAGAAGGATTTTTCAACAGCAATTTTCAAAAAAAAATTTGAAGATTTCAGAGTGTTTTAGAAGGATGAAATTGCAAATAGAAGTTGGAAGTGCAACACGAGTTGGTTTTAGAAGTTGCAGATTGTTTTTAAGTGCACAAATTGAAGTTATTCTTAGAAGATGATTTTTAGGTGCATGGGTTACAAACTTACAATGTGCAACAACTTTGTTATTTTTATAACTTCCAATTTATGCACTATAGTGTTTTGGAAGCTATATTTTTGTGTAGAAATATGAGTTATTATTAGAAGAGGATCTTTATACATAGTGGAAGAGTTCTAATAAAACCCTACTGCTTGGGTTATGTAAGGAGATCCAAGGACCGAGTGGGGGAGAGTTGGATGAGGAGAAGGACTTTAGGAGAGTTGGACAAGGAGAAGGACTTTTGCAAGGAGATCTTTGGAGAAAGCCACTCCAACGTGAATATTTTATTTTCTTTCTTTCTAGTTCATCTATTCTTTTTGAATCAATAATCAAACTTAGATTATGATGATGTTTATCAATTACTCAGTTGGCTTTAATTCAAACATGATGTTCTAAGTTTCTTTTATCTAGGGTTAGATGGATCATAGCAAATAAGCTTATGTTGATATTTGATTTTTGAGTTTGATTATCTTCTTCCTCATTATTTTTTCTTTTCTATGCTTAATGCATGCATATGCTTAGCTACCATGCACATGAACTGAGATTTCTAATTCATACTCGAGAGAGATGAATTAGGAATAGACTCTTGAATTGAAGAGCATATGATGCAATGAAGTCTAGAGATGACTATTGTACATGTGCAATGTATGTGGGTATGACCTTGTGAGTGCATATATTACACATGGATGCCTAAGCTTAATGAGTTAATTTATTTGGATCTGCATGAAGACATAGTAGGTAACTTCAATAGGCACACCTACCATAGCACTTTAGAAAGGGTGGTAGATACTTTAGTGTATTCAATTGGCAATGACATGAATGATAATTACTCAATGCAATTCATCAATATAAGTGGATTTGCTAGGAGAAGTAGAATCCCTAGATATTTCATGCATTGATATTTCTTCTTTTGCTCTTATGATCTGTTAACTTTGTTGTTTTATTTAGATTTAGTTCTTATATCATCTACTGCAATTCACTCAATCAAATATTACTGATTTGATATAAGTTTGGTACTTAGTTTGTAACAACATACTTCCTCATGGGAACGATACTCAACTCACCTCATCTATATTACTTGTGATCATGTATACTTGCATAAGACCCAACAACTCATTAGAAAATTTAGAAAATTTGTGAGAATCAACAAGACTAGTGGCTCAAGAAGACAACCCAAAAATGATGAGAAAAAGAAAGAGAAAGAAGAAGGAACCTCCCAAAATGCTATAAATATGGAGGCATTGGATACATGATTGTTGTGTCTCTAAATGAAGATAGAGTGGATCTAAAAAAAAAATGAGGATAAAAGAGAAAAAACTAGAAAAGAAAAGAAGTTTAGAAGGCCTATAAGGAATCAAGCAAGAGGCATATACATTAATGAAGATGAATCTTCAAACACAAGCTCAAATGAAAGAGAGGATAAGGAAATAGGCAATATGGTAAGAATATGTTGCATGGCTCACATAGAGAACACATCCTCAAGTCACATTTGCATAAAGGACAAATAAAAAAAGAATGACAAGGAATTAGAATCTGAGGTAAATTCATATTATTATTATATTTTTGATTCTTCAAGCTCTACCAGTGATTGTAGTAAATGCAATGAGCTTGATGAGTTGTAGCAATCATATGATTGTCTCTTCAATGAGTTTGAGACACTTGGATAGAAATTCACATAAAAGAAGAGACATTTTCATGCCACTATCAAAGTCAATGCTATACTAGCCAAAGGAAATCTATCTTTGTAAAAAGAAGTAGAAAATTTAAAGAAAGAGATAGAAATATTGAATAACATGTTAAATAAAATTTCCAACCTAGGAGAATTTGTAACTAAGTTCCTATGAATGACTAAGCAAAAGACTAAAAAGGGAATTAAATGTGAAGAATCTAGTGGTGATGAACCATAAGAAAACAAAAAGTTTAATCAATGGACCAAGGATATGAACCTCACTAAAGAGAGAGGAAATTGTCCTCATATTAGAAGATTTATAGGACACTTATGGGTAAGAAAATTAGAAGCATATCATGTCCCCAAACAGAATTTCTAGTAAATGCCATTTCTATAAGAAAGAGGGACATAAAATATATGATTGCTATGCAAGGAAGTTGCAAATAAAAATGCATAACCCATTTTCACACACAAATTAACTAACAAAAGTGGACCCACTACTTGGGTACCAAAGAGGCAAAGAGAATGTTTCACATTGTGATTGCAGTTAAGCTTCAAAGCCATCATAAGAAACATTTAGTTCATGGATAATGGATGTTCAAGGCATATGATTGGGAACAAAGACCTCTTCAAGGACTTGAAGCCAATGAATGGAGGCACAATTGCATTTGACAACGATGATAATATGTTCATCAAGGGTAAAGGTAAAACTTATGGTTAATTAAATGCACAAATTGGAGATATTTTATATGTTGATGGTCTCAAGCATAACTTGTTGAGCATTAGCTAATTATGCAATAGAGGCCATAAAGTTGTACTTGAATCATCTACATGCAATGTATTTGATGCCAATGAAGATCTATTGTTCAGTGGGAAAGGCATGAAAATATATATTTGGTTCATCTAGATGAATGTTGGTTCCTTACTTATGGTAGCTCAAGAGGGGTGGTGAATTGAGCTTCTAAGAATTTTGGCCAAATTAAAATAAAGGTGCTAAAATTAAATAAAGAGAATCATGCAACATACTTAGACATTGGTTTTTATAGTGGTTTGGCCCAACCTGGGTTCCTACTCCACTTCTTTGAGTTAGTTTTTCTTACAAACTCTTACAAACCCGGCAAGTCTTACCTACTTGTTGTATTGAACACAATCTCACTACAAGCCTATTGCTTGTAGAAATACAAAATAGTAACTAGTTGTAAAGAATAATTGCCTCTTACTTAGGCAGTTTGTACACAACTAAATAATTAAACAACAATAAAAGCAGTAAGTTCAAACTCCTTGACGTTTGATGTAGATTTAGCTTTGAATATGTTGTTCAGAGCTCAGTGCAATTGAAGTTGAGACCTTGGAAGAAAACTTGAATGCTTTGTAAATGCATGTGTTAAATTACTCAACTAACTCTACTTGTGATTTGAATCCTCTTTTTATACTCTTGGAAGTGCTTTTAGCCATTAATGATTACTTTTGGCAATTTTTTGACCATTTTAGATTATGTTTTCTGCACTCAATGTAATCTTCCTTACAAGCAAGCTTCAGACCTTCTAAAGTTAAACTTCATGTCATCTAAAGGTTGGGTAACTTGTCAGTTATTGTTGCTGCATTAAATTTCAAAGCCTCAGAAGCTCTCTTTCAGATCTTCTAAACTTTGGCTTGGTTGTAACTTCGTTCTAACAATGCACTTCAGACCATCTTAAGTTAGTCTCTCAAGTTCTGAAGTTCCTTTTGAGAGACTGAATTTCCAACAGCTACATTTTCTCTTCTGAAACTTGTGTTCATCATATGAAAAATCCTCTAAAGAAGCTTACTTGCTTATAAGTAAACTCTGATTGTTCTTTCTGACCTATTAAGCATGGAAATCTTCCTCTGAAGTTGTTCTGAAGCTTTCAGATGTAGCTTTTGTGCCTTTAGACTTGGCTTTCAAATCTTCTGATGGCTTCTTTATGTTCTAAACTTATTTCAATTGATTTTAAAAGTGTTTTAGTGCATATGAAATCCTTTTCTAAGTTCAAAAATATCCTTCTTAGATCATTTACTGTTATTCTTCCTTTGAAGTCTTGAGTGTGGATTTCAACTTGATGTGATCATGTTTACGTTGTCCATTACTTTGAGGTTACTTCCTATGTGTAATTTACTTGAATTATTCATTTATATCTGCATTACTTAGGAATATAACTTATTAGTACCTTAACTTTTCACTCACATGTTTATTCATCATCAAAACTTAGCTGCTTAATCATGTTCATTATAATAATCAAGCTAATTAAAGAGGGTTAGGTTTAACATTCTCCCCCATTTTGATGATAACAAAACATTTAAGTGATATACCTTTTAGAAATAAAAATTTAGGAATTAAAAAGACATGTTCTTAGCTCCCCTTGAATGGGTGCTAATAACTCCCCTTGAATAAGGGCATCTACTTAGTATTAAGTGAGTGAAATGCTATTATGCACTTGTCATTATTGTTATTATTTAATTTTCCTTTTATCATAATTATTTCTCCATTTTTTACTATTATCTCTCTCATCTCTCCCCCTTTTTGCCATAATCAAAAGAACCTAAGAAAAAAGCAAAGAAAAGCATAAGAAAAGAATTTGAATTGTATTTCATTGACTATAATACATTTACAAATAATGTGTGAGATACAAACAATGATATATGTATAATAAAAAATAAAACAATGATCAACAACTTATTGTTTCTTGGTTTGAGCCCTCTTAGTGTAGGTAAATGGAAAGTGTGTTAGTGCAATGCCCCACCCTTCTAGGGCCATTACTCCATTTTACACTGTAAATCCACATGATCATACATGATTTTCCCACCTCCAGGGTGGGTTGCTTTGATATATATTTTTTTGACCTAATTTCTACGGAAAATTGAACAGAGTCTCCCTTGAAAATAGGGCTGCCCACCTAGGTACGACCATTCATCACATATTATGATACATTTTTTTTTCATTATAATTCATAAAAGTAAAAATTATATACTCCAATATTTCTCTAGTCATCCCCACAACATCCTTATAACTCCACAGGTTCCCCCAGGACCGCAGCTGCATCATGATGATAATGAATCCACCACACCACCATACAATTTTTATTCCAAATACACCATACACCTCACACTACAATATTACATTGATATG
>JAYJMB010087798.1:0-20612 GCA_036873735.1 Pouteria campechiana
GTGGGATCGACCCTTGCATAAGCACACTAGACTATACATCGACTGTGCACTTGCGAGGTATTAAATTTGAGCCATCATGTTCCCTTTGAGATAATTTTGTAGATTCTTTCTCTCCCTTTTTGTCATAAAAAAAAGAATGCAACATTTGTAGAATACACACACAGAAAGAAGTAGCATAAAAATAATGAAACCATTTCATTTCATTTCAGTATAAACAAATCTACAAACACAGAGATAAAAAAACTCATCCTGCAATCTAAGTGTAGGAGAGGTTGTATGTGAGACCGTGGACAAAGGGGGGGGGTAGAGAACTTTCTATCACAGTGAGCGATACAGAGTCTTAAGGAGGGGAAGAGGAGAAGGAGATGATAATGAGGCACTTGGAGCCTCCTTCACCCTCTCTTCAAGAGCCCCAACTGATGATAAAGTTGGATCCATGGGCAAACTGGTTGGGATATAAATCATTTTCTTGAGAGCCACATGTTGAAAAGAGATACTTTTGACTAGATAGATGAACTAGAATATTGTCATGAATAGAAGTAACATCATCCCACCAAGAAAAGTGAAGAAACATCCTTTGGTTCTTCAATTTTCACCACTCATGTGTCTTCCTTTCTTCCTAAATTCCCTTCCCTAAGTTGCTTCATCTTTGTGAGGCAAAGAAGGATTATAAGTCATGAGTTAAAATAGACTTGATAAGAGGGCAATACTAGGTAGTTGATTAATGTTTCAAGAAAGAAGGAATAACTCTTACTAAAGATATATTTTAATGTGATATGAATGACTATAAATTGATTTTGGCAAGAAAATAAGGTATCCTCAATCTTGAAAACCATGATCCAAATGAAGTCAGAATCAAACATATTGATACATTTAAATGAGTAGCTCAAGAGGGGAGGGGTGAATTGAGCATATAAAAATTATGGCCAAATAAAAATTAATGAGCTAAGAAGAAGTAGTGATGTAGTACATATGTAATTTCCAAATCTGATTGTTTAATCAATGTGACTGCTTTACTTCCAAATTTGACTTCTCTTAATCATTCTTATTTTAGGTAGGTTATCGTGTGTGCGTGATAATGTGAGTGATAATGTTATGCTTAATGAAAAACAAAATAGATGAATAAACACACATACAAATAACACAACTTTTATAATGATTCGGGAACCCCATCCCTACATTCACTGTTCGAAGGCCACTAACTCATTGTGCCTTAGGTTCCACTAGTTCCCATATAATGGAAGTACAGAAGTGCTCCCAGCACTTTTCTAGATTACATCTCTAGGGGGCGTAGATAGTGTTCCCAACACTCTTCTGGGTTCCAGCTCTAGGGGGCATGAGCATAGTGTTCCCAACACTCTTCTAGTTTTATGAGCTCATCAGGAAACTCACTTGTTTTGAAGATCACTAGCAAACTTGTTTATTAGTTTTCTAGATCTCACCAACAACTCATATATTATGGTTTTCTTGAGTTTACCACCAACTCACATATCTAATTAATAACACTCTTTTTGCACATTATATTGTCTCTTTTCTTAGGTTGATTTGTACAAAGATTAAGCTCATATATAAAATGATATCTCATTAAAGCACATTCGATATTAATACTTTAGGTGAATAATTAAGATAGAACTTTTAGGCTCATTATCTATCAGTGCAATGGAGATTGATTATATAGGAGGAAGCATGGTCTGATTGAGAGCGGTGTTGCTCGTTTAAGCTCTATTCTTGTTTTTCTCTTAGCTTCCTGAACCTTCTTCATTGACACCCACTACTTTTATATTGCTTCAAAAATTTCTACCCGTTGGAGGTAGTTAGCTTTCCTTTGAATGTTGAAGATCATTATGATTTCTCCCATTGAAAGTTGTCTTCTTGAGAGACTCATTTGTAACTGGGAAGCCTAGAGTGCCATTCTTGAAGAAGATATTTTTTTGATTTTAGCAAATGTTGAATAAAGACTTTTCTGCTTGATTGACTCTTTCCCTATTATGTAAAGATGCCCATTAAGCCAGAAGGGACGTAGCCTCTGAACATTGCAACCTTTATCAGAGAGTAGCCTACTTTCCTTTGAATTTCTTTCCATCTTCAGCTAAGCTCAATTTGTTTTATCTGCTTAATAGAATATGCTTTGAATTTTGACTGGAGAGTGCAATCAGTGATGTCTGGTGTAAGCGAGTTCTACTCTTCATGATATGTCATATTTTATTTGAGGACTTTGTCTATTCATGTCTTGATTTTATCTCTTGTAAGTAATAGCCAAAGTGGCTCTAAGTAGATCCACATAATAGATAACTTCGTCTTTTCAATTATGTTAGAGACTATTGCAGCATTTTTACTTTGTCTTCTAGTTTATTTATTATAAATAACAGATGAATTGTGGAGGCACAGATGAAGTTCTTCTTCTTATTTCTTATCAAATAATGTTCTCTTTGCAGATGAAGTTTCTTTCATTTAGGCGAAGTAGCTTTGTCTATTGTAAGTGGCAGACAATCTTTGTGGCACGGACAAGGCCTCTTCATGGCAGATAAAGTGACTTTCACTAAACGAAGTCTTTTTTTTATCAACTGAAGTGGCTTTGTCTATTGTAAGTAGAAGACAATCCTTCTTGGTAGACAAGGCTCCTTTTTTGATAGACAAAAATGACTTTGTTTGTTGAAATCAGTAGACAAAGTTGTAGGCTGTAGATAAATTTTTCCAAATGGTTCATTTTTGATTTGTCTATCATAAGTGATAGACAAAGTTGTGGTGTGCAGATGAATTCTCCTTTTAGTCACTTATATGATGGGTTGCCTATTAAGTAATAAATGACTCATCAAGGCATAGACGACTTGCTTCTTCAAAGGTTATCTCATTGTTTGACTATTGCTAGTTGTAGACAACTCTTGTAGATGAAGACGGCAAACAAAGTTTTCTTTCTTATTTGCTATGCCACTTTTACTTTTCTTTTATATTTTCTATAGAGATTGCAGACTAGTTCCTTGGCCTCTTTAGTTTTTAGATGAGCTTTATATGATAGACAAATGTTTGAGTAAATTTGACTTCATTTGGGCTTCTTCATTTGTCTAATTTCTGCTCTATTTCATCTCTGGTTCTACAAACTAAATTTATCTTTATGTCGCGGACAAGTGTTGATTATAAGAAAATTTTTTGACTTATCCATGAAATGATTTGTCTAAATCTTCCTGAGGTAGATGCTATCTGACACTAACTTTATCTGTAGACAATTTTCCTAATCACTCATCAAGGCTTGAGCTCCATGACTATAGATTTTCTTGATGGCTTCTTTTCAAAGTTTCAATACCATTCTTTCTAATTATATTTATTTTCTTTTGGTTAGTGGATTATGCTTACTGATGCATTCATTATGTGTGTCGTCCACTCTATTCAAATTATTTTCTTGCATTCTTATATCTGTTTCTATAATGCTTGGGAACACAACTATTAGTATTACACATGTTCACTCATATGTTATTGCTCATCATCAAACCTTGGCTAATTGTTATATGCACCATTTGGTTCAATAGAACAGTGTATAACTTCATTTGAGAAGAAGTTGAACCTAATTGAAAATAGATAAAAAATAGTGCAACTGTTGGAATAGAAACATCAAAGATTTCATTCTCATGTGTGCATTCTCATGTGTGCACATTAGTCATGCCTAATTCTTGTCTAATGTTGCAGAAAGTTTTTAAAGGCAATAGCTTAGTAAAGATGTTAGCAAGTTGAGCATTTTTATGCACATATTCTAGACATATGTCATGTGTTACTCTACATGGTCTCTAATAAAGTTGTGCCTAATTTTTATATACTTTGTTTGAGAATGTAATACAAGGTTCTTTATCAAGCATATGGTACTAGTATTGTCAGTATGTCTCTATAGCTCAGTCCATAATCTAGAAGTTGTTTCATCCAAACTAGTTGAGCGCAACAACTTACAACTGCTATATATTTAGCTTTTGCTATAAAGAGAGCAACATAAGTTTGTTTACTAGAGAACTATGATACCAGACTATTTCCTAAAAATTGATAGGTTCCACTAGTACTTCTTCGATCAACTTTGTATCCTCCAAAGTCAGCATCTAAATATCCAATTTATTCAAAACCATTTTCCTTGGGGTAGTAGAGTCCTAGATTTGGTGTGTCAACTAAATACTTTAAAATTCATTTTATTGCAATAAGATGAGACTTTCTAGGACTGGACTGAAATCTAGCACATAAGTGTATGCTAAATAGAATATCTAGTCTAGACGCAATAAGGTAAAGAAGAGATCTAATTATACTTCGATATAGTTTTTGGTCTACAAATTTTTCCTTTTCATCCTTATCCAGCATTATTGATGTGCTCATTGGAGTACTTGCTATTTTGATTTCTTCTATTTTGAACTTCTTCAGCATTTCTATAGTGTATTTGGATTGCCAAATGTAGTTTCCATCATCTCTTTGCTTGATTTGCAATCCAAGGAAGTAGTTTAACTCTCCTATCATGGTCATTTCGAATTTAGCCTAAATTATCTTTGAGAAGTCTTGGCAGAGATTCTCATTAGTAGCATTGAATATAATGTTGTCTACATAAATATGAATTATTAAGATATACTACCAATATTTTTTATGAACAAGGTAGTATCAACCTTTCCTCTTTTGAATTGATGATCACTTAAGAATTTACTCAACTTTTTATACCATGCTCTTGGAGCTTGTTTCAAAGAATATATCATTCTTTGGTGAGCTTATAGGCATGATCAGGTTGATCATCACTTTCAAAACTAGGGGGTTGCTCTACATAGACTTCCTCGCTTAGATCCATTTAGAAACACACTCTTTACATCCATTTGAAATAATTTGAAATTCTTAAATGATGCAAAAGCAAGTAGCATTCTAATGGTTATGTTGGTTAAGCTCTTCTTGCATTGCAATGATCCAGTTTTCATCACTTAAGGCTTGATTAATGCAAGTGGGCTCAATTATGGAGATGAAAGCATAATGACTACAAAGGTTTGCATGGACCTTCTTATGTTGACACCATCATAGACATCACCCATAATTTATTTTCTAGGATGGGAACTAATAAATCTCAAATCAATGGGAGGTTGATAGGGAACATTATCTATACTTAACACCTCCTCACTATTTGAATTTTACATATCTTTACATTTTGTGACAACTTCTTGATCTTTCAATCTGAACTTCTTCATATTAGTTGTAGCTTCATCTGCATCTCTATCATACTCCTTTCTTGGGGTTACATTTGCTTTATTGAATTTAACATTGATAAACTCTTCTATAGCCTATGTTCTCTTAATATATACTCTAAATGCCCTATTATTAGAAGAGTAACCAAGGAAGATAGCGTCATCATTTTTTGGATCAAACTTTTCAAGATTATCCTTTTGATTATTCAGCACATAGCATGAGCATCCAAAGGAGTGAAAATATAAGATGTTGTGTTGCCTTCCTTTCCAAAGTTCATATGAGGTTTTCTTTAAGATTCCTCTAATGATAACTGTGTTCAGTACATGGCAAGCTATACTTACTACTTCTCACTAGAATCTTTTGGACAATTTACTCTCATTCAACATGGTTCTTTCCATTTCCTAAATTGTCTAGTTTTTTCTTTCCACTACTCCATTTTGTTGAGGAGTTCTGGGGGATGAGAAACTATGGTGAATTCCTTTTTTGTCATAAAAATTAATAAATTTTCTATTTTCAAATTTACCACCATGATCACTATGAATAGATATAATTGACATTTGTTTCTTGTTTTGAACTAGCTTTGAAAATGTATAGAATATTGAAAATGCTTCATCTTTGCTAGTTAAGAGAATCACCCATGTGAATCTAGAGTAGTCATCCATGATGATATATATATATATTCCTCCAAGGGTGATAACATCCAATGGTCCAAAGAGATCCACATATAATAATTTCAAAGGTGTACATTTAAATACCTCATTTTTAGGATGGAAGGACACTTTAGTCTGTTTTGACAATTGACAAGATTTGCATATTTGATTTTTGTCATAATTTAGTTTAGGTAGACCAATTATGAGATCCTTTTTCCATAAAGATGTAATATTTGATATGTTGATTTGTCTCATCCTTTTATGCTATACCTATGGGTCATCTTTGACTACAATTAAGCATTTTTTAATGATATCATTTAGCTGTACTAGATAAATATTTCCATACCTCTTTCCGCTGAACAAATCATTGTCTGTACGAAATACAATACATACAGATGGGTCAAACATAACTTTCTGACCCTTGTCACATAATTGACTAATACTCAGCAACTTGTGCATGAGTCCTTTTACATATAATACATCCTTTATGTATGCATTGAATAAACAATAAATTTTACCTATCCCTTTGATGAGGCCTTTATCATTGTTGTCAAATGTAACTGTTCCTTCATTTATTTAGCTTTAATTCTTTGAATAGCTTCTTGTTTCCGGTCATATATCTTAAGTAGCCACTGTCCATGAACCAAGAATTACAAGGCATAGCTTTCAAACTTACCTTCATTCAAAGCAAATATCTCTCACCTCTTTTGTACCTAAGTATTGGGTCCAATGCTGTTAGTGGAATTGTGTGCTAGAAGATTGTGTATAATCCATTGGGTTTTCATCTTATTTTTTGCACCTTTTCCTTACATCTTTTTAGCATAGCAATCATACCCTTTGTGTCCATATTTATTATAAAAATAGCAAGTGTTTGAAATTCAGCTTGGTGCATTATATTCCATTGGTTTCTTTACCCAAGGATATCTTACAAACCTTCTAATATTCGTACAATTTTCTCTTTCTTCTATGAGGTTCACTCCCTTGGATTATCCAGCAAATTTTTGTGAATTTTCATCATCTAACTGTTCATAAACAATCCCCTTTTGCTAGTTCGACCGATCATTCTCATGAACTTAGCAAAAGATTCTCTTGGATTAGAGAATTTACTCAACGTACTGTTCAATATCTTTATCTCCTTCTTCAGATTTTCAATCGCTTTTTGTAAAGATAGATTTCTTTCTGTCAGAATAGAATTTACTTTGATAGTTGCATCAAAGTATCATTTTTATTGAGTGAGTTTCTAGCCAAGTGACTCAAACTCACTAAAGAGAGTTGTATGATTATTATAACTCATCAAACTTTTTGCATTTTGCACAATCATTATTTGATCTTGAAGAGTCAAAACTATAAGAGTAACAAGAGTTTACCTTTATCTCCAACTCTATTGTGCATTGCTCTTTGATGGAGATTTGGTCCGCTAAATCATTCTCCATGTGGGCCATGCAGCATATTCTTGCGATTTGTCTAACTTCATTATCACCTTTCTCACTTGAACTTCTACCCAAGGAATCTTTATTATTCACATATATTCCTCTGCCTTGATTTCTTAATGACTTCTTAAAATATTTCTTTTCTCTTCTTTCATCTTTCTCATTCACGTTCACTTTTTGTTCATTTGGACACTCAGGAGATATGTGTGCGATTCCTCTACATCTATGGCATATGGGAGATCTTTCTTTCTTTAATCCATTTTCTTCTATTTTCTAGGCTATCTCCTTGAGGTGCTACCTCTGCTGCTTCTTGTGAACCTTCTGAAATTTTTGACTAAAATGCCTATATCATCTTCAGATTGTAAAGCGGGGTCACTGTTGCTATCCTTGGTCACCTTGAGAGCAATACTTTTCTTATGCTTCGTTTGCTTATCTCCTTTACTTTTGATAGCTTGTGTGACATTAGTGAGCTAATGAGATCATCTACTAAAAGCACGTTTAGATCCTTTGCTTCATTTGTGACTTCTTTTTCCAAACCTTTCAAATCATTAGTAATTTTTGAAAAATGAGCATATATTTCTGATATGCTCTCCCCTTTTTTCATTCTAAAATTTTCTAGCTCTCCTATTGACATATTCCTCCTGGTCCCTTTGACTTGTGAGAATCCTTCATAAATAGACACTAATTTATCCCAAATACCTTTTGTAGTAGTGTAAGAGGATACTCCATCAAACTCAATTGAAGATAGTCCACAGAACAAAGAGTTTATAGCCTTTGCATTGGTTCTTTATAGCCTTTGCATTATTATGAACCAAGGTGGCTTCCTCTTTAGTCCATGCACTTATTCCACCTGTGGGAAGGGAGGTTCCTATTTCAATGGCCTTCCAAGATACCATATCATTGGTTATAATGAATTGCTTCATCCTCAACTTCCAATAAGTGAAGTTGGTTCCATCAAATAGGGGTGGTTGGTTAGACGATTGCCTCTCAACAAATATGTGAGAAGAGAATGATAAGTTTCTCATTGGATCACTATAAGTATTTATGTAGTTTATTCTGATACCACTTATTAGTCCTGAAGCTTAGGCAAATACCTAAGAGGGGAGGGGTGGATTGGATACTTAAAATTTTGTTAAACCCTTTTAGGATCAAATGTCCCTCTAGCAATCAATCCAATCACTTAATCAATGCACAAATAAATAAGAGACAAGAATTTTTATAGTGGTTCGAGTTAACACTTTACTCCACTCTTCCAAGAACACTACCCTATTAGTATCTTTGGTTTTACTATCTCCAATAGTAGAAATATAGTCAGTGCACCCTACACCCTTCTAGATTCCAGCTCTAGGGGGTATAAACACAGTGCTCCCAGTACTCTTCCAGATTCTAGCTCTAAGGGCATAAATAAATAACTATTGCTTATACCCAAACAATCATAGCTGTTCTTGAGTCTAGCCTCAACTACCAGCTCAAGGAAATTACAATGAATGAATATCAAAAGTTAAAACAATTATGCAGATACTTCACAATAAGCACAGGGGAAGAAGTCTGAAGATTAAATGTAAAAGTAAATGATCATCCTAAAAGGTGTTTAGGAGCCTTCAAAGAAAGTCTAGGAAAGTTTGCATGCAAGGCTCATGACTCTTGAGATATGTAGAAGGTTTTGGCTTAGTTTGGTAAATGATCTTAATAAGGAATGAATATTTTTCTCGATTATTCTTCCTTATCTTTTTGATCCAACAACATTGCATTTATAACTACTTTGAATTTCAACCATTGGTGTTAGGTGAACTCCATTAATGATAGAAGACCATTTTAATTAACACATTTGAGTTCTCTTTATTCTTATTAATTCTTGCCTGCTGGAATGCTTACAATGCTGACTTTGGAGATGATGATTTCCTGATTCTTAATAACTATCAGTCGAAGATATTCTACAATGGCTAATGCCTTCATCAATTAGGAAAGTCACTCATTAATGTTAGATAAAGTCCAACGATTCAATTTGTCCATTGCTCATCTTTACTTATGTCATACAAAGTATCTGTCTAGGTGTCCATCAGATTAAATCCCTTTGTCTTCTAGTTTATCCATGGCAAGTAGCAAACGAATCCAATTAGTGTGGATAAGTTATCTTTCCAGCAGTTTGTCTATTACTTTATCCATTGCAAGTAATGGGCAAATCGTAGAGGCATAGATGAATCATCTTTTCAGCAGTTCATCTATTGGTTTGTCTATTGCAAGTAATAGATGAATCATAGAGGCATAGATGAATCATCTTTCTAGTAGTTCATCTATTGGTTTGTCTATTGCAAGTAACACATGAATCGTAGAGGTGTATACAAATCCTATTTCTCTGTATTTGTCAATTTTGATAGATGATCATTGGCTTGGTAAGTTATTCAACTGCGGCTTATTTATGATAAACAAAGTTTGTTGTATGCTTGTTACTTTGCATTCATCAGAAATAGACTCTGATTGCTTTTCATTTGAGCTTTGACCGTAGCGGTACTTCATCTCTGGTTTATGCACTTGCCCAAGCAATTTGTCTTTTCGGTCGGATAGATTGATGCCTTGGAATAACTTTTGATTCTTCTTTGTGTTCTTTTATTCATGAGGCCTACAACTTAATTCTACATGCTAAATGCTTGGTAATAACCATTAGTACATAATCTTTAATCAAGTTTTTTTATTATCAAAATCACACATTTATACTAACAACAATATGATATGATACCTATGGGGTATCATCCTGTCTAAGTGCCACAGTTACAATATGATCTGATACTCATGGGGTATTGCCCTACCTGAGCAGTAGGACTACAATATGATATGATACCCATGGGGTATCGCCCTGCTTGAGTGGCATGGTCTTGATATGATATGACACCTATGGAGTGTCGACATGCCTGGACAAAATGTTTATGATATGATATGACACCCATAGGGTGTAGATATGCCTTTGTTGGTAGGAGCCTTTGGTGGCAAGACCTTTTTTTGGCATGAAAATGATGTGATGCCTATGAAATCCATGATTTGTAAAATTGGGTAGTGATACATTATAATTAGTGAGCATACCCATTTCCATCAGTAGATGTGGGTGGTGAACCCGTGATCTTTGTGTTGTAATGAAGGAGAGGTACCATAAATGGGTAGTAATAAAGCTATCCTAGACCTAACAATATTCGTAGTTGGGGTTGTAAAGATGTACCAATTATACATCGAAGAGGGGAAAGGGTGATGCTTCACATTTGGTAAATGCATTCTTGGAAATGATATGAAAATGATGCATGAGTATGAATGAGAATACCTTAATGATAAGGCTGGTTCTGGTAATGAAATAATAATGAGGAATAGGTGTGGATGAGAATATCTTAATTATTACTGGCCATGGTAATGATATGATAATAATGAATTCACACAAATAAAATTTGCCTTAATGATAAGGCAGTGTATGAGTCATGATTATAAGAATGAATTGACAATGAAACTACATATGAATATGTTTTTGGGGCCATGTGTAGCATGGGTATGTGGACATTGCATGTCATGAATTGCATGTGTATTGAATTTGATAACGAGTTGCTAATGATTTATTTGCTACTGTTTACAACTTTACCTACTTATTGAGTTTGCCCGGACTCACCTTGCTTTATTTATGATTTTTAGTGAATAGGTCAAAAGATGGAGCCCAACATGGAGTTGGAGCTCATGACTAGGAATAAGCTATGGGCCTTGTACGAACTTGATAGTTTTATATGTTAAAATAACTTTTTGTTAAAAATTGATGTAATGTATACAAGTTGTAAATTCAATAGATTCAAACTTTATGTATATAAGTCATCCATGAATTAATTATAGTGGCATGTCATAATAGTGGAACCTATGTGCATATATGTCACATCAATTGCCATCACGATGCGACTTGCAATTCTGGGCAATATGCAGGTGTGTATGATTATGTATAATGGTGTTCATTAATTTATGAGGTTAGATGGAAATGATTGTATAGGTATGAAATTGAATATTTAGGGGAGACTTTGCATGAGGTTTTCCTTTGAATTGTAACTTAGTAGTGCCCTAAAAGTGGTTTGTTACAACACCTTATGCTAAATCATGTACGAGCTCTCTTGAATGAATGGAAAGATGGTTATGCTATACACCATATGTAATTGGAAGGGAGAAAATACTTAATTTAAACCCGCACACCTAATAGTAATAATTATATATTATGTTAAGTCTAACCCCTTTACTAAGCTTAATTTTTATGATGAATGAGATTAAATAACTTAATTTTGATAATGAACAAACAAATGAGTAGAGAATTAAGGTACTAACAGGTTACTTTCAAAGTGATGTAGCATTTATATATCAAAAAAGATTAAGGAGAGTAACTGCAAGTAATAAAAGGTGTTAAATCAACCCTTCAAAGGAAGATATTTTAAAAAGAATGCTCAAATAAAATTACTGAGAAATCAGTAAGAAGTATATCAGAACCTAGTTAGAAACATGGTGTGAAGAACAAAAGTTAAGAAGTATTCAAGAAACGCCTCAGAACCTTATCAGAAGTATTCAGAATCCTATCAAAAACACAATGTAAAACTTAGAAGAGTTTAGAAGAAAACAAGTGTATCTCAAAACCCTGTCAGAGATAGCTTAGAACCTCCTCAGAATCAAGGTTTGATAATATTACACTACAAAGGTCATGCCAAAGCTTTCTCAAGTTACAGAAAAATGTCAAAAGTTAAACAATCCACTTCAAAGGAACTTTCTGCACTCAGAAGTTCTTCAGAAGAACCTCAAAAATAATTCCAATTCTAAGAAATGATTCTAAAGACTAATAATAAACATGCAAAATCATTTCAGAAGAAATTTTAGAAGTTAGAACCCTCTTAGAAACAACATAGAAGGATGTTATAAGTAAATTGTAAAATATAAGAACGTCAGATGTTGAATTTGACCCTTAGAATTAACTTAGAAGAAAAATCCACAATTAGAAGCTTCTCAGAAGGAACTTAGAATGCTAACACAATACTCAAAAGATCCTCAAAAGTAACTGAAAAGCTTTCTCAGAGGTGTCTTCAAGAAGGAAACAATCAAAGAAACATATCAGAAGCAAAAATTTAATCTTCATAGGTATCTCAAAAGTTTCTCAAAAGTTCTTCAGAAGTTCAAAATATGATTGTTGATAGCAAAATCAATGCACAAAAATTATAAGAGAATCTACTAAGAAAACACTTATCTAAGAAATTATGAGGAACTACTTCAGAAATTTTGATAAGTGGTGGATCAAATGCCAAAGTTTTGGCTACTTAACTCATAAATTCTGAAGCCCAAAGGTATGTAAAAAGTCGTTATCAACTCTGCCTAACAATTTGAAAATGGTGCTAAAGGTTGCAACAATTAAATCCTCTCTCAAAGCCTATAAAAAGATGATTAAAGCAATACATAATTATATTTGAAAAAACATAAAAAAATTATATGATTCAAGTATTCAGAAAGAGCATTCAAGATCTTTCATCATTCTATTGGTCCCGAAGGTTAGGCAAAAACCTAAGAGAGAAGGGGTGAATTGAGTAATTAAAAATAATTATTTCTCAACCCCTTTAGGATTAATCGTCCCTCTAGTAATCAATCACTTAATTAACAAATGCACAAATAAATAAAATACAATGATTTTTATAGTGGTTCGAATAAACACTCCACTCCACTCTTCCAAGAATACTTTTCTCTTAGTGTCTTAGATTTTACTATTCCCAATAGCAGAAATACAATAGCGCTCCTAGTACTCTTCTAGAATTCACTTTATGGGACATAAATAATGCTCCTAGGACTCTTCTAGATTCTAGCTCTAGGGTGCATATTCATAGTGCTACCAGCACTCTTCTAGATTCCAGTTCTAGGGAGCTTAAATAAATAGTTTTTGTTTGCACTCAAATAGTCACAGCTTTTCTTGAGTCTAGTCTCAACAACTAGCTCAAGGGATTTACAAAGAATAAATATCAGAAGTTTAAGCACAAGTATTTCTCAATAAGCATAGGGAAGGTTTTTGAAAATTAAATGCAAAAGTAAATGATCTTCCCAAAGGTGGTTGAGAGCCTTCAAAGAAAGTTGAGGAAGGTTTGAATACAAGGCTCTTGACTCTTGAGTGATTGTAAAAAATTTAGCTCAGATCAGTAAATGCTCTCAAGAGGATTTTGAATGATTTTTCTCAATACTTGGATTACCTCCTCCAGCTCCAATGATGCTTCATTTATAGCTATTTTGAATTCCAATCATTGGTGGTAGGTGAGCTCCATTCATGACAAAAGACCATTCTAATTGGTGTATTTTAAATTATTTGACTTCTACTTAATCCTCATATGTTGAAATGCCTGCAGTGTCGACCTGAGAGAAAATGATTTCTAGTTTTTTAATAAACACTAGTCAAGGTTTTGCTGCAATGGCTGACTTTTTCATCAATATGGAAAGAGCGTTATTAATGCTGAGTAAAGATCAACAATTTGTCTTAACCATTGCTTGTCTTTTACTTATGACAGATGAAGTATCTATTCAGTTCTTCATAAGACAAAGTTTCATTATCTTCTGGTTTATCTTATGTAAGTAGCAGATGAGTCATCCTTTCTAGTGCTGGCAGACGAATCATCCTTTTTGGGGCTTTGTCTTATAGTTTTTATGTTGAATTGTAGAAGCACGGATATCTTGTTTGTTCAACACTTCGTCAGTTGAGTTATCTATTATAAGTAACATATAGAGTGTTGGAGCACAGACAAATTTCCTTCATTGGTTTATCTAATGGGTTGTCTGTTATAAGTGATAGACTATGCTTTAAGGCATAAATAAATTTTCTTCTTGGCTTCATCATTGGGTTGTTTGTTGAGTTTAGCTTTGAGCAGACAAAACTCCGTTGCTCCATCAGATGAACTTTTTCGCTCTGCCATACAATCCTTATTTCTCCGCTTTGTCTATTAATAGCAGATGATCATTGGCTCACTTATGATAGATGTAGTCTTTGTTTTACCATACGAACCTTACTTCTCTAGTTTGTCTGTTGATAGTAGATGATCATTGGCTTAACTGTGGCTTACCTATGATAGACAAAGTTTATTGTATGAATACTGCTTTGCACCCGTCATATATAATCTTCCAATTTGATAGATGAATGGAAACAACCAACTCCTTCATGCTTTGTTTATTATAACACTTTATCTTTTGCTTCTTTATTTGCCCAAGCCTTGATGCCATGGAATATGTCTTTTGTGTTCATTTTTCTCAAGATCTACAACTTGATTTTACATACTAAAATCTTAGCAACAACCATTAGTACATTATCTTAAATCAAGTTTTGTTTATCATTGAAACCATGAATTTATAACAAAATCCTCCTCCTTTTAGATGATGACAAAACTTGATTAAAAATTATCTCATAAAAGATAATCTTCCCCTGAATATATGCAGTCTAAAAATGTTTGCAATATTTAATCATTTAGCAAGTTGCCATCTTCTGAAGTTTCCCTTATCTTTTTTTATATATATTCTCTCCCTGATTATTTAGAGTGTATTCTCCCCCTGATTAGTTAAAGATTATGCAAGTTTATATTCCCTTTTTTTGAGATAATTTGTATAGTCTTTCTCTCCTTTTTTGTCATAAGCAAAAGAAAACATCCATTCCGAGTAAGACACACACATAAAGAGAAGTAGCTAGAGAATAATGAAAATATTTTATTTCATTTCAGTACACACAAAGCAATAGACACAAGATAAACAACAACTCAGCATGCACTATAAAGGCAGAAGAGGTTGTGTGCGAGACTGCAGATGAAGGGAGGGGTAGGAAGAGGAGAACTTTATATCACGGTGGATGATACAATGTTTTAAGGAAGGGAAGAGGGGGAGGAGATGATACTGAGGCAATTTGAGCCTCCTTTCCCCTCTCTTCAAGAGCCCCAGATAATGATGAAGTTGGGTCCAAGGGTATAAGTGGCTGAGATATAAATTATATTTTTGAAAGCCACATCTAGAAGAGAAATACTTTTGATGGTGAAGGTGATATGGAGCATTGCTATAAACATAAGTAATATTATCTCAACAGAAGAAATGAGGGAACTTCCTTCGGTGCGTCAATTTCCATCATTCAATGATCTTTCTACTAGATCTTCTTTCTACATGCCTTTTCCTAAGTTTCTTCATTATTGTGGTGTAGGGAAGGACTACTGGTTGTGGGTTAAAATAGATTGAATTTGAGGATTGTATGAGGTGATTGATATGATGTTTTAAGAAATAGAGAATAACTCGTGCTATAAATAGATTTTGATTTGATTTCAATAGTTGTAAATTGATTCTAGCAAGAAAATGAGGTGTACTCATCATCCAAAATCAAACTTCAGATGAAGTGTGAATAGAGCACTATATAAATATAACTTACTTTGCTTGAGATGAAGTCTAGCCTCAAGAAAGTGTATTCAACATTGCAATTTCAAGCATAGAAACATTAGAAATTTCATTTTTAAATCATCACATTAGTCATGCCTAATTCTCCTCTAATGTTGTAAAAGGTATCTAATGACAGTGGCTTAGTAAAAATATCAGCAAGTTAAGCAGTTGTGGGCACATATTCTAGACAATATATGATCTCTAATAAAGTGGTGCCTAATTTCCATATGCTTAGTTCTCAAATGTAAAAGAGGATTCTTTATCAAGCATATGGCACTAGTATTGTCACAATTAATGGGTATGTCTCTATAGCTTAGTCCATAATCAAGAAGTTATTGTTTCATCCATAGCAAATGAGTGCAATAACTTTCAACTACTATATATTTAGCCTCTATTGTAGAGAGAGGAACACTAGTTTGTTTTCTAAAGAATCATGATACTAGACTATTTTCTAGAAATTGACAAATTCCACTAGTACTTCTTTTATCAACTTTATATCCTCCAAAATCAAAATCTGAATATCTAAGGAGTTCAAAACCAGTTCCCTTGGGATAATAGAGTCATAGATTTGGTGTATCAACTAGATACTTAAAGATTCGTTTCACTGTAGTAAGATGAGATTCTCTAGGACTGGATTGAAATCTAGCGCATAAGCATACACTAAAGAGAATATTTGTTCTAGATGTAGTATGGTAAAGAAGAGATCCAATCATACTTTAATATTATTTTTTATCTATGAGTTTACCCTTTTCATCCTTGTCTAACCTTGTTGATGTGCTCATTAGAGTGGTTGCTGCCTTAATTTCTTCCATTTTGAATTTCTTTGGCATCTCTTTGGTATATTTGGATTGACAAATATAATTTACATCATCTCATTGCTTGATTTACAATCCAAAGAAGTAGTTCAATTCTCCTATCATACTCATTTCAAATCAAATTCAGCCTGCATGATCTTTGAGAAATCTTGACAGAGTTTTTCATTAGTAGCTCCAAATATATTGTCATCCACATAAATTTGAACTATCAAGATATCTTTGTCAATATTTTTGATAAATAAGGTAGTGTCAACCTTTCCTCTCTTGAATTTATGTTCATGTAAGAATTTGCTCAACCTTTCATACTAAGTTCTTGAAGCTTATCTAAAACCATATAATGCTTTGGTGAGCTTACAGACATGATCGGGTTGATCATCATTTTTAAAACCAAAAGGTTATTCTACATACACTTCTTCACTTCAATATCCATTTAGAAATGTAATATTTACATCCATCTGAAATAACTTAAAGTTCTTATAGGATGCAAAAGCGAGTAGCATTCTAATGGCTTTTAATCTAGCTATAGGGGCATATGATTTTTCAAAGTTAGTTCCTTTTTCTTGGGAGTACTCCTTGGCAACTAATCGTGCCTTATTTCTTACAACTAACCTGCTCTTATCCAGTTTGTTTCTAAATACCCATTTAGTTCCAATTATATCAACATTTTCTAGTTTTAGAACTAATTCTCATACTTTATTCCTCTCAAACTGGTTAAGCACTTCTTATATTGCTAAAATCCAATTTTCATCATTTAAAGCTTGATTAATGCTAGTTAGTTCAATTATAAAGATGAAGGCATAATGACTACAAACATTTTGCATAGACATTTTACATAATGACTACAAACATGTTCCAGGATGAGCACTAATAAATCTCAAATTAGTAGGAGGTTGATAAGGAACATTACCTATTCTTACCTCCTCTTCATTTTCTGAACTTTGTATAGTTTCACCATTGGTGCCATCCTCTTGATCATTCAATTTGAGATTCTTCTTATTTGTTACAGTTTTATCTACATCACTATCATACTCTTTTCTTGGGGTTACATTTGCTTCATCAAATTTAACACATATAGACTCTTCTACAACCTGTGTTTTCTTAATGTAAACTTTAAATGCTCTACTGTTAAAAGAGTAACCACGAAAGATAGCTTCATATCTTTTTGGATCAAATTTTCCAAGGTTATCTTTTTCATTGTTCAGCACATAGCATAAGCATCCAAAGGAATGAAAATATGAGATGTTTAGTTTCCTTCCTTCCCAAATCTCATATGAGGTTTTCTTTAAGATTGCTCTTATGGTAACCCTATTTAGCACATGGCAAGCTATACTAACTACTTCTCTCCAGAATTGTTTGGATAATTTACTTTCATTTAACATGGTTTTTACCATTTCCTGAATTGTTAGATTTTTTCTTTCCATAACTCCATTTTATTAAGGATTTCTGGGGGATGAGAAACTATAGTGAATTCCTGTTTTATCACAAAAATTAATGAATTTTTTGTTCTTGAATTCACCACTATGATCGCTATGGATGGATACAATTGATATTTATTTCTTATTTTGAACTAGCTTTGAAAATGTATAAAATATTGAAAATGCTTTGTCTATGCTAGTCAAGAGAATTACCTATGTAAATCTAAAGTAGTCATCCACTATCACATATACATATCTTTTTCCTCCAAGGGTGAGAATGTCTGATGGTCCAAATAGATCCGTATGCAATAGTTCCAAGGGTTTAGATGTAGATACTTCATTTTTTTGATGGAAGAAAACTTTGGTCTATTTTAACAATTGACAGGATTTGCATATTTGATTTTTTTTATAGTTTAATTTTGGTAGACCAATTACAAGAACCTTTTTCCACAAAGATCTGATATTTGACATATTGATGTGTCTCATCCTTTTATGCCATACCTATAGATCATCTTTGACTACAATTAATCATTTTCCAACAATATTATCTAGCAGTACTAGATAAATATTTTCATGTCTTTTTTCACTAAATAATAGATCATTATTTATACTGAATACATTCCATGCAAATGGTTCAAACACAATTTTATGACCCTTGTCACATAATTGACTGATTAGCAAATTTTGCTTGAGTCCTTGTACATATGATATATCCTCTATACATGCATTAAATAAACCATAAATTTTACCTATTTCTTTGATGAAGCCTTTGTCATTGTTATTGAATGCTATAGTTTCTCCATTTATCAGCTTCAAATCTTTGAATAGCTTATTGTTCCTAGTCATATGTCTTAAGCAGCCACTATCCATTAACCAGGCATTGCCAAATATAACTTTGAGACTTACTTGCATTCAAAGCTAGTTTTCTTCTTACCTCTTTGGCACCCAAGTTTTGGGTCCAATGATGTTAGTGGAATTGTGTGTACAAGAAGCTTGTGCATAATCCTTGCATTTCCATCTCATCTTTGCATCTTTTGCTTGCATATTTTTGGCATATCAATCATACACTTTATGTCCAATTTTGTTGCAGAAATAACAAGTATTTGGAATTTTGTTAGGTGCATTATATTCCACTAGTTTCTATACCCAGGGATAATTCATGAACCTTTTAATGTTTTGACAATTTTTCCTTCCTTTTGTGAGTTTCACTCCCTTGGACCATCTAGCAAATTTCTATGAGTTTTCATCATCTAACTATTCACAACCAAGTCTCTTTTCGCTGCCTTGACTAGCCATTCTCATAAACTTGGCCACAGATTCTCTTGGATTGGAGAATTTACTCAACATATTGTTTAATATTTCCATTTCCTTCTTCATATTTTCAACATCTTTTTGAAGAGATAGATTTCTTTCTACCAGAATAGAATTTACTTTGAAAGTTACATCAAAGTGTTGTTTCTTTTGAGTAATTTCTGACCAAGTGATTCAAACTCACTAAAGAGAGAGTTGTAAGATTGTTATAACTCATCAAAACTTTTGCATTTGACAAAAGTGCTATTTGATCTTGAAGAGTCAGAACTATAAGAGTAGTAGGAGTTTACCCCTGTCTTCAGCTCCATTGTGCATTGTTCTTTAATGGTGATTTGATCTGTTGATTCATTCTCCATTTGGGCCATGCAACATATTCTTGCAAGGTATCCAACTTCATTATCACCTGTCTCACTTGAGCTTATCCTTGATGAGTTACATCATTCACATATATTCCTCTAGCTTAGTTTCTTGAAGACTTTTTGAAGTATTTCTTTTCTTTTCTATCATCCTTCTCATTCATATTTACTTTTTCTTCATTAGGACACTTAGGAGACAAATGTCCAATCGCTCCACATCTATATCATGTGGTGAGATCCTTCTTTCTTTTAACCATTTTCTTCTGATATCTAGGTTATCTCCTAAAGGTGCTACCTCTGCTGCTTTTTGCAGTCTTTCTGAAGTTTCTGACCAACATTGCCATATCATCTTCAGATTGTGATGCCAGATCACTGCTGGTTTCCTTGGTCACTTTGAGAGGAATACTTTTCTTTGTCTTTGTTAACTCCTGTCTCTTACATTTGATAAGCTTGTGTGACATCAGTGAGTTGATAAGACCGTCCACCAGTAGAGTATTTAGATCATTTACTTCTTCTATTGCTATGATCTTCTAATTCTAATTTTTTGGTAGAGCCCTCGATATCTTCATTACCTGTGCAAAATTTGTAACTTCTTGTCTCAATCATTTCAATGTGTTAGTAATTTAGAAAAATAAGCATAAATTTTTGATATACTTTCTCCTTCTTTCATCCTAAGTTTTCTAGTTCTCCTATCAACATATTTCTTCTAGTCCATTAACTTGTGAGGATCCTTTATATGTGTTGTAGCATAAATTGGAAATGGCGAAGCAAATTTTACAGTTTGACGAAGCTTCTAGTTCGGGTAGCACAAGCAGGGAACAAAGAGACGTCCTCAGCCAACAGAGGCAACAATCCCTGCTCATCTTTCCTGAGTCCAGCATGATCCAAAATTACCTTACGATCATCAGCTATCAAGAGCCTTGCCAGATTGGGCACCACATCAACGCCCCTATCCTTCGAATGACGGCGGAATGGTGGGGTAGCAGGCTGGATCTTCCCCATGGCGTCCATT
>JAYJMB010087799.1:0-17712 GCA_036873735.1 Pouteria campechiana
TATATAAAGTTGCGCTGTGACGTAACGAGCGTTTGCTGACATTGGCTCATCAGGGACACGCGGCACCAGCTGTGTGACCTCACCAGCTCCCAGTGTGGTATGATACGCACTCAACAATAGCGTCCTTTCACGAGTACAACAGTGCACCGCCAAGCATCGATCTGAGGTGGAAATGAAAAACACGTCAACGATTTCAGACCTGCCCATCGGGTCTGCCTCATTTCCTTTCATGCCGGCCGGACGGTGAACCAACCAATAAGTGCAAAATAAATGAAGGCCGAAAACCCATACCCATTTCAATTTCGGATGATTATATGGAATTAATGGAACAGATTCCATGAAATATCTCTAGGATGATTGTGCCACATTCGATCAGACCATTATATTTTAACACTGCTTATTTAGACAGCTATGTTAACATTATCATGATAAAGTACTCAAGTTGGCCCAAAAATATAATGCTAAGTATGACAGTCCAATCAAATTTCATCCGAACTACACCGTATCACCCAACAACAAGGCCCGCGGTCATAGCAAACATTAATCGCTCCCCAATATCATCTATTAGCCTCACAGGCCAATGTTTATATTGAAAGATTCAATGCTGACTATTAAGAAAATCCTTTCCTAATTACATCCATCATTCGTACTAGTACACATGCATATGGATATGAAGTATCATACATGCGCACATGCATTTCATTCCGTGGGCATAAGTTGTGGCTCTAGCCTATAGAGATACGCACATTATCTTAATATCAGGCCCAAGCTACAAGGTAAAAGAGCAGCCAGTTACATCCTCGTTTCTTGATATTTGCTAAATACTACTTCAGTGTGTACGTGTAGCAGGATGGTCTCTGACTTGAAAGCTTTCCTGGGAGGAGTGGCAAGAAGAGCTCTGACCATGGGCTTAAACTTCTTTGTCGCCTTTATGATAACGAAGTGAAGGACTCTATACAGCCCCCACCATCCCATTCAGTATGCCAAGATCAGCCCATCTTCTTCTCCAGATGTGCTCTATCCTACAAATTAAAACCAATATTTCGGACCATTCGGTAATGTTCTTTTGTATCAATGAAAGCTTCTTTGGAAGTGAAAGAGGATGGGATTGCAAAACATCCAATGTCTTGGACAGGAAATGACAAAAACTTGTACCATGTCCTCAAACTATGGCCATCTTTCTCTAGGCCCAATTTCCTGCAACAAAAATTCAACTTCTGATCATAACCAGCATGATAACTACTGATGAATTTCTGACACGACATTATTATTGTTGTTGGAATTCAGGAGCAATGGTTGTCAACCCTGACAAAGCATTGGACCACTGCAAGACCTTCTGCGATTGACTCCTGGATATACAAAAAGGTGTGAGAGGTTGCGTTCGATGATGCCCCTTCGATAATTAGAAAAGTGATGATGATGAATCATTCTCAAGTATGCTCAGACTAGCTCACAGGCGAATGTTTATATTCAAAGATCCAAGACTGTTAAGAAAATTCTATCCTTATTACGTACATAATTCATAGATGTGGTGGACATAATTTTTTTCTCTAGCGTACATTGATACGCACGTGATCAAAGTAGCAAACCCAAGCTACGAGGAAAAAAAGAACTCTTCTGCACCCTTGTTTCCTGATATTTGCTGGAAAGTACTTTGGTGTATAGGTGTAGCGGGCTGCTCCATGACCTGCAAGTTTTGCCTTGGAGCAACTGAAAGCAGAACTCTGACGATGGGCTTAAACTTCTCTATCGCCTTTATAATAAAGAAGAAAAGGACTCTGTATAGCACCGCCATCCCAATCAGTATGACAAGATTAACCCACTTTGAATAGCTCATCTCTACCTGCCATATATTTCTCAAGATCTCATTGCCAGTGATTGTAGGCGGGCCACCAGCTTGATTGTTGGGGAAGGTCAGGCCAGTGAACTCATTCTTGTAGAAGCCTTGGTAGGCATACTTATGAAATGCAATGTAGTACATTGGGTATCTCCAGAAGGGCCTGGGGAGGTCATTTGGAAGTCGGAAGAAGCCGCCATTCAGTATCATGATCCCTTGGATCCCAGCCCCAGTGATTATGCCCATAAGAAAATCTGGGACGACGCTTGCGACAGTCATCATCAGACTCTCGACAAGTAATGTGCAGGCAAACAACACAAGGGTGAAAAAGATGAAATTGTCAGCCGTTCTTTGGAGGCCTACTAGAAAGTAAGCTATGGCGCCCGGGACAGCAGAAATCAGAAGCAAATAGGGAACGGAGGAAAGCGTATTCCCAGTTACGTAGGCACCAACACCGTAGTGGCCATTTAATCTCTCCCTTTCAAATATCTGCTTCATTGAAGTGCAAATCTTAGTCTCATGTTTAGACAGTCCATGAATTCTTCTACAGATTAAATATGAGGTTGTGATATTGACTAACCTTCATGTCCTCCACAAAAGAAGGGAAGCCACCGATTGCCATGAAAGTTAAGAAAGAAGCTACGAACATAAGCATTGAGCCTCTAGCCTGAAAATCTCAAATTCAATGAACCATTAGATGACACATGTTGTTCGTTGTTATGAAGCTAGGAAGAAAAGATGAAAGCATAAATGGGTCATTTCCTTGGTTGTCTCACCTGAATAGACTCATAATTATGTCCAACATCATAATAGACTGTGCCGATGCAGAGGCATAAGGCAACGTAAATTGCGAGACGGAGCCAGTAGTAGCCTAAATCTCGGTACATGTTCACGAAAGACCTCCTAGTAAGGACGAGAGACTGGGTGAGGAAGCTAGCTTGGCTTCTTTTCTCCAAGGGTGCTCCACCCTACAAAACCAATGTTTGAGGCCCTTTTAGAATTTTCCTTTGTATCAATGAAGGTTTCTTGGGAAGTCACAGAGGATTAGGTTGCAAATCATCCAATTTCATACAAAGGAAATGACAAAACTTGAACAGTTTCCTCAGATTCTGTCCATTTTTCTCCATGCCCAATTCCTTGTAACAAAAATGCAACTTCTGGTATTGACCATCAATGGGATTCAAATAAAGAAACAGAGAACGGTTTGTTTATGCTGTATCAGTTTAATATATTTTTGGATTCAAACATCCCCAAGAAAGCAGGGGATCTCGTTGTCCATTTACCTGCTTCCTTATCTCTGCTACCCGCTGCCATACTTCTTCCCTAGTGGCAGATGACTTGTATGATTTCACGAGGATGTCAACGACTTCTGCAGTCAGTATCCTATCAGAACCTTGTTCAATGTCCTGATGCAAGGGAGAAAAAGACCTCGAGGATTTAAATTCTGAAAAATAGTCATTTATAATCATTAGCACAAAATAGAGCTTGTGCTAATCAGACCTGATCGAAGTCCTTGTTGATTGTTCTGAGGAAGTGATCAGAAGGGTTCCTCTGTGATGGGCATGGAAATCCATTCAATGTAAAAAACTGCAAGAAATCGCAACAGTAACCCATCAATTGGTTTTCAAATCATCTATAGCTGGCCATCTAGTGGGCTGTTGAGGTTCTGAGATATGATTCGCATTCCTAACAGTAGAATCACGGCCATGAAAGCCAGAAAAGGCCTTCGGCAGTCTGTATTATAGGTCACTGTTTAGCAATCTGGACTATCTTTCAAATCCTGCCAGTCATATACATATGGTTCGGGGATTTTTCTGTTCATATACAGATCAAAGAAAAAAATCCCCGATATAATAATATAGAAGATATGGAAAAAAAAAATTCATCACCTCATTAGCTGCAGAAGCTGGCCCAAAGTACACTGTTCTACCAGCAGAAAGAAGGCACAGGTTGTTGAAGAGCTCAAAGACTTCACTGCTAGGCTGATGGATGGAGGCAATGATAGTTCTCCCCCCTCGCCGAGCCAGACCCACAATCCGATTCATGACATGGTATGAAGCAGCACTGTCTAGTCCACTCGTTGGCTCGTCCAAGAAGAGGAGCTTGGGTCTCGTTATCGTCTCAATGCAAATGCTCACCCTCCTTTTCTGCCCACCACTAAGACCTTTGGAGGCCCAACCTCCGATTCTAGTGTTCACGGCATCTTGCAAGCCCATCTCCCTGATTAATGTGTCTGCTCGCTCTCTCTTCTCCTGCCGAGACAGGGAGTCAGGAAGCTGGAGCTGTGCCGAGTAATACACAGCTTCTCTGACTGTGAGGGTTGTCATCAGCGTGTCGTCTTGGGTCACATAAGCCTGTATTAACAAATGAAAACCATCGTCAGAAAAATAAATTGTGATTGGAAGTCGCAGGCTTACATGTTTTGTTCCCTGCGGTTACTGGGGATTGTTATCATACCGAAGTCCCAAAAGCCAGGGTCTGTCGTCGACCGTTCATCAGAATCTCTCCTGATTGCCTTGTATTTGAGCCTAATCTCCCTGAAAAATGGATGTATGTCAGTGAGCTATTTTTTGACAGTCCAATCTGGGCAACGAGAAAAAGGGGCTCTATACTTAAAAGGCGAACCAGCTTGGACTTTTGCCGAGGGATAAAAGTTTAATATACCACTTAAGACATAGAATTACATAAAATCATTTTATTTTAGGATTTCTGAAAGAACCGGCTTAATTCTAAAAGATATTTAAAGTTATCATTTTCAGCACTGCTTCCAATGTTCCATGGCTAAAGGGGAAGGCCCTCGTTCAAATAAAATATTTAAGTGTCAAATGAAATTAGAATACCCATGTTTGGGAGCTGTTTTTAAGTGTTCCCATCTCCCGTACAAGGGAAGATCGAGAATCGAAAATGGTCTCCAGCTGCTGGATTGCTAGTTCTTTTCTTTTCTCTTATTGCTCTTAAGCTTGTTTTGGGGTACTTGCCTTAGATGTCAAGGGTAAATAAAGTAAGGGTATCTTTTGTTTCATGAAATAGAAGTGATGAAAGAGGGAAAGAAAAACAGTACAGGTGTTAAAAATAAGGAAATCGTAACATCATTAGAAGAGGATGGTGTCATCCGTACAAAATAAATAACGATAAAGTAGAGATAATTTTCTAAAGAAGATAAAAAATGATATGCACAAAAATAGTGTATTATGAGTAGTTAAATGTATGCTTATATAGAGTGGTGAAAAGGCAGCCCGCGCCCTTTTTTTTATTTAAACTCCCTTGTATCATAAATATCTTGGATGGCACGGAAGGTCATGTAAATGATCAAATGATGGAAGATAATAAATAAATAAATAAAGTATTTGTATCCATGACAATACGTTGAGTTACAAAATTTCTTTGTAATCATTAAAAAAGTAGAACCCAATTTTCCACGACAATATGTAGAGTTACAAAATTTCTTTGTAATCATAAAAAATGTGGAACCCAATTTTCCACGGCAATACGGAGAGTTACAAAATTTCTTTGTAATCATTCAAAAAGTGGAGCCCAATTTTTCATTTCTATTTTATAAAATATTTTAAATATAATTTATTTCTTTGATATTAAAACCATGCAAATTAGAAATTCATGTGGGACATACTAAAAAATTATTTTATTATTAAAATTATTTTGGGATTATAAGTGATTAATATTATCTCATATGGAACCTAAATCATTATATATATAAATAATTTTTTCAGGGGAAATAAATTATAAAAATAGTTCTACAAATGAAATTAGCTATATTATGGTGGAGTAAATGTTTAATTTTTAACAATTTTATTTGACATCGTTGGCCCGAATATCTAATTTTGAATAATTTTATATTAAATTAACTAAAAAACAGCGTCTCTAACTTTTTGTGGGACCAAGGAATGGGAATCCATTGGTTAGAAACTGCCCACGTTTAATATCGATACCTCTACCGATCAATATGACGTGGCATTTTTCTACTTGCTTGGCACCAGGAGCCACATAAATCGAATCATACAACAAGACCACGCTAATACTACGGCTTTTGAGAGTAGCCGTATATATTGATCGAGAAAGAAAATTCCGAATGGTTTGGATTTAAGTGGGACACATCTAAAATTGTTCTCCCAACCGGTCTTGCTAACTGCTTCCCAGGGGAAGGTTATCTCCTTGCTATAGCGACCATAATTGTGAATAAAATGGGAATAATTCAAATTTCTCCACAAGTTCCCTGCTTAGAGGCTTGTTAATTTGGTTGATCCGAAATGAGGTGCAAAAGCTCCAAAACTAAATGCAAAAGATCTTTTTTATTCTCTTTTGAAATTTAAATAATTTTAATTAATTTTAGCATTGTTTATTTATTTATTTATTTTTAACTTCTTCACCGACGTCAGCCTTATTATGGTAATATCGTTTACCCTGTACACCTTTCCAACATATTTCAGTTTTCCTTCTCTTTTAACATTTTTGGCGTCCAGGGTAAAACCAAAATGACATGGAATTGTAGTTACCTGCTAAGGCGTCGAGAAGGGTGGACTTGCCGCAGCCAGAAGGCCCCATGATGGCTAGAACCTCGCCGGGCTGAGCGTAGCCGGTGAGCCCCTGAAGGATTGCTCGGAAACCAGTCTTTGCATTGGAGGCCGTCACCCAAAGATCCTCCCATGTTACGAAAATGCCCTCCTTCTCAATTGCCTCTCCCCCAACATGCCTCTCCCCTTCTTGAGCCGGCTTCGTTACCATTTTCGCCTCCTGCCTGCTGTTAACTCCCGCTCGTGATGGCGCTTGGAATGTGGAAGTAGAGAGATTGTTGGGCAGTCGAGGTGGAGGAAGAGATGGATCACAAGTGCTGAAGGGAAAGGAGCCCTCAACACTGGTAGACATGCCATCGAGTGATCGAAAGCTATCCGAGTCTTGGGAATCCTCCACCATGCCTGTCAGCTGTCGGTGGCCTGGTGGGCTCGAACTAAGCATCCACCTTGGGATGTTCGTGTTGGGGGCTGCTGGACGAATTTCTATCTTGTTGTCTTGGGACTGGAAGCTCTCCATCTCCACATCATCCATGGAAGCCAACGCCGGCGGTTGATTGCCGCTCGATGGGCGGGGGCTTGGATTCGGCATCCACCTCAGCACGTCGGAATTACCCGAAGAAGCCATGCAAAGAGAGAGACTCTGAGAGAATGTGAATGATTAATGAAATGCGTATGAGTATTTAAAAGCAAATGGGTTGCGTATGGCTAGGGGTACAACTCGGGCCACCCGAACCCCAGATCGGCCAATGCTCTCGAACTGTAATTTTTCCAACCCGAGCCCAAAGCACCCGGGTTCAACCTAAGCCCGAATTAGAATCTGCCCAACTCAGGTTGGGGCCAACCCAAACTCGAGAAAACTCGAACCCAATTTGATGTTAATAAATAAAAAAAAAACATGTATTTACCCATATACCCTGAATACCTCACTATTCAACTCTCCCTATCTCACTCTCGCTACCTCACAAATCTAAGCAATCCTTAGTTCTTCCCATTCTTCTATGTCCTCCCTACTGTTGTCACAACGTTGGCCCTCCTCCTTGGCTGCTAAGACGCCTCAGCCCCCCTTCTTCTCTCTCCCCCCTAGCTGCTTAAACATCGTCGATCCCCTTCTTCTTCCTCATCCTTGGATATTGTGACAACATTGGCCCCCTTCTTCTCCCTTGTCCCTGGCCGCTACAGCACCACTAATTCTCTTCTTCTCCCTATCCCCTGGCTACTGCAATGGCATTGGCCCCCTTCTTCTCCAAGTTTAAGTTCAAGTGCTCTCGTTTCTCCTCACACATGTGATCTGTTTTCTGTACAAAGTGAAGGTGAGAGACGGACAAGGATTGCTAATTTGGAGAAACAAGGAAATGGAAGGCACGCTTGCCAACCATTACAGCTTCAGCTTCGAGCTTTCTTTTGCTTTCGTTCTCCTTAAAATCATTGCATTTTAGAAAAACCCAAACAATAGTTTGGATGAGAGAAAGAAGTTGCTAGATTCATTCCATGAGACTTCTTTCTGAGCAGTAGGAGATTGATTGAATTTGATTCATTGCACGTACTACAATGCTCATAGGAGGAAAAGTAAGAGTAGATTTAGATGCAAGATTTGACTTTTTGAGCTCCTGTTTCAAATGGACGAGTTGGATCTTTTTCATTTGTCGTCTGGTTAATCAAATCCAAAGGCTTTGATTCCATTGCAGGGGAGTTTATCTAGGAGCTAGAGGCTTTTATGTCATTTTTTTTTCTTTAACAGAAGTTTTGGAATGAAGTTTTGAGATATTCTATGGGAAATATATCATTAGGCACATGCATTAAATATCATTTAGTTCCCGTCAACTTAGGCACATGCATTAAATATCATTTAGTTCCCATCAACTTAGGCACATGTATTAAATATCACTTGATCCAACTACATATCGTTTTTCGATCATTTTTGTCAAATGAACAACCATAGAAATTGTAATAAGTACACAAAGAGAAAGAAATAAGAAAATGGAACAACATTACATGATTTGTCATTGTTGGAATAAATCAAATAATTTTTATCTTTATTTGATTATCCTCGATTGATTACACTTGTTGTGTACATCAGAAAAATTGTATGTTCACATCTCAGACCACAAGTAGTCCTAATTACATCTCCACAATGGAGAAAACCCTTAATTAGAAAGAAAAGTACAATGCATCTTAGAAATTCAAAAGTAAAACACACACTCTCTCTCAAAATGGATATGTGTTATCTTTAGGATTGCCGAGTACATTGCGATAACTTGATATTTAAGAGATTGCTTCAAGTCAATAAGTAGATAGGATGACACGGTTCTAGACTGAGTTGCTAGACATTGGGTCAACTTAGAAAATGGGTGTTTGATTCAATTGGTTTATCCCGAGTGGAATCAAGACCGGGTGATTTTTGTTGTTTAGACTATAAAAAATCATAGAGATAGTAGATATTTTGTGACCCAATTGGCGTATCTCGGAAGAACTTAGGACCGGATGATCTTTATTGTGTTTAGACCTGAAAGAGATCAGTAGAAAACAGTAACTTAGGTTTAGTTAAGGCTTCTCTCATTACCCATAAGAAGCTTAGAAAAAGTGGGTTAGGTTAATTGAGTTTATCTCATTCTCTCAGTTGACCCACGAGAAGCTTAGGAAAAATGGGACTAGGATTACTAGATTTGGCTCGGCTCTCTCAATTACCCATGAGAAGCTTAGGAAGAGTGAGACCAGGATGACTGAATTTGACTGTTTTGATGAATGGTATATGCTAAGGTTTAACTCGGTGAGTCATAACTTAGTGACTCAATCCTAGATTTAGGCTTTGGGATAAGTCAATGAGTGGTGTTTGCTAAGGTTTGACTGAGTGAGTCATGACTCAGTGACTTGATGAGTCATGACCAGTGACCTGGTCCTAGACTTAGGTTTTTGAATAAGTTGGTGAGTGGTGTTTTCTAATATCCCATGGAAAACTACAAGCGGGCGATCTCTGCCATTTATATTGTGAGAGATTAAAGATCCAGGTTACATGAATTAAATCTAATTACACCTTGAGTTAATTAAGCCTATCATTATTAACACTAATGATAGTAATTAGTATTAATGATAATTCTTAGTTAATTTAATATAATGTTATTAATTTTTTAATTTATGGGGCAGTTACGTGGTTTAATCAAGGTTTAAATAGTTTTTAATATGTGTAAAATGTCTGATTCAGTATTATCTTGTTGTTCATTAGTAATATAGGACCTACTATTACTACAATATGGGTGAGACCCACATATGTAACATGGTGGGGCCATGGCGGAGTACCCTCAAGCATTAGAGAGATTACCAGTGGTCAAAGGCCACCGGTGTCAAGTGAGGCACTTGTCTTTTGAAGACTCCTCAAGCTCCTCCTCCAAAATCTCTCTCTAAAAGAATTTCTCTTTCAATCCTCCCTTCTCAAGAAGAGGGAGGGATATTTATAAGCCTGAGGTCTTTGGGGGTAGTTTAGAAATTTTAGCTCCAACAGAGGGGCATTATTGGGATACCAGCTTCAACATGAGGGCATTTTGGGCATTTCTAAAAAATATGCTCAGCTTCACTAGTGGGGTATTTTGAGAATTTTTGAAAAATGGGCTCAGTTTCATCATTTGGGCAATTTGGGAATTCCAGTTTCAACATAGAGGCATTCTTGGGATGTCAGCTTCAACATGGGGGCATTTTTGGGTATTCCTGAAAAATGTGTCCAGCTTCCCTAGTGAGAGTATTTTGGAAATTCTTGAAAAATGAGCTCAACTTCACCATTTGGGCAATTTGGGAATTTCAGCTTCAACATAGGGGCATCTTGGGCATTCCTGGAAAATGTACCCAGCTTCACCATTTGGGCAGTTTGAGAATTTCAAAAAAATATATCTAGTTTCACTAGTGGGGGTATTTTGAGAATTTCAGCTTCAACATAGGGGCATTTTTAAGATGCCAGCTTCAATATGGAAGCGTTTTTGGGAATGAGCTTTTCTTTTAATGTAATTTCCATGTATGAAATGGAAATTATATACTTATAACCCTAAAAATGATGTGGGTTTTATTCCCTCATTAATTGTACATGTCTAAGTAGATGCAATGTAATTAATTTAGGTAATACACTTGTTCTTCTAGTTGCGAGAGTAGGGCCCCACACCTATGCGAGTAATGGCAGTCCTCTTTTGATAATCACGTAGATAGAAAGCTTTTCTGATTATGTAGATCGAATATGGTAGACAAATTTTTGTGTGATCGCACAACTTGGAAATTTTTGTTACCGCACGGTCCTGGTGATTTTTGTGATCGCGCAACCTTTGCAATAATTCCTCCATGCTTGCTCCAATGGCACAGGACCTGAAGCTGCTTCAATTTTGCTAATTGAATATGCTCAAGCTCAATACAACTGCGCGGGAGCTGCAGCTACCTCATATGTGGAGGCCTTGAACTAAGCGGGTGGAGACCCGTTAATGTCCATGCAACAACATTTTCAACTGTGTCATTGGGAGAGCATTTCAGCTGCACAGTTTAGCAATGCTGATTTTGTCCATCTGCTGCACAACATGTGTCTTTACCGTGCAGCTTCAAGTGCATTCTTCTGTATCTCACCTGTGCAAGGTCATGTTGCGCGGTTTCAATCTGACGAAAAATCTCATATGGGCTTGCGCAGGTGGAAGACTGTCTTCGGCTGATAAACGGGCTGCACGAGTTCATTGTCCGTTGGAGAAGCTTCAGTCGCGTGATGGGAGTCACCTCCCTCACCTGCACGCCACATCAACTTCTGTGCAACACATCATTTAGGCAACGTCAGACCGCTTCAGCTATCTTTGTCTGTTGCCGGTGATGAACGGAAGCTGCCATCGTAACTTCCTAGCTGCCAAGTGGAACCGGTTCGGGTCTGCCGTCATCACTTTCCATCGATTACCGTCGGTCGTTGCCTCCCCGGCGAATCAGTCTTCTCCATCTCTAGCTGTTGGAAGCGTGGAATTGATTGTCTCTGTTTTCCGACAGGTTAGGAGAAGACACACTGTTGCAGCTTCCTACACCACTGCCGTCAAGCCGCTCCTGTCAGGAACTCGACGATGACT
Source organism: Pouteria campechiana (assembly GCA_036873735.1). NCBI lineage: Eukaryota > Viridiplantae > Streptophyta > Magnoliopsida > Ericales > Sapotaceae > Pouteria > Pouteria campechiana. The sequence continues at coordinate 11,439 of JAYJMB010087799.1, forward strand.
TCCTGACCTCCGAAGACTCATCGCCACGCTGGATCTTCGCCCTTGTTCGTCAAAGGATTCGAATAAAGTCGAAAAAGCCCATTTATTTTAGCCTCAACTTGCCATTGCGATGCCCCCGTCTGACCATCAGATGGCCGATCTGTGCTGTCCAAAAAATTGACCTCATTCTTCTGACTTCAATGCTAACCTCGTCGCACCGGATCCTAATTCAATTAGCCAAAAATATCAAAAAAGGCGTTCAAAACTCATTGTCATTTTTGCTCACTGCCGGTGATGGGTTGTTACTCCAACAAACTGACCTGGCCTTCTGCCATCTCTAATTTTCGTCGTTTGACCAGTCTCTGTTTTTTCGACAGGGTGAGAGAGGATCATTGTTGTTGCTTCCTGCGCTGCCGTCGTCCGACTACCGGATAGTCAATCTGCTCTGGAAAGAAACTCAATGTCGCCGTTCTAACACCAGTGTTGATTTTTTCGTACCAGATTGTCTTCTCTGGTAGTCGAAAAATTCAATTGAACATAAAAAAGTGTTGGTTTTAGCCATAAATCACCATTACGACGCTGCTGTCCCACCACCGGACAGTCGATCCGCTCCGATCATAATGTCTCCACTGTTATCCTGACGCTAGATAGTCTTTCGCCGCACTGGATCCTTACCTTTGGTCGCCGAAAGATGCAGGACAAGGTTGTTGACGTGGCCTTCTTCCTCCCTGCCGGCGACGTGGCCGTTGTACCCTTCTCGCTGTCGAGCAAGATCGACTTAGATCTCCATCTTCTGCTTACCACCGATGGCAGATGAAGTTGCTGAATTACTCATACGAAGATGATGACAGGGGTGATGACGGGCAGGGCCGGTCGGGTGATGACGACGTCTCCATATTTGAAGTTGATGTGTGAGCTCCTCACGTAGCAAAGCATGTGAGCGGAGCCCTCTCTCCCCCATGATTTTATTTTCTACCATGGGTTTTTTTCAAGTCCTTATATAGAAATATACACCCAGTTCTTTCAATCAACTCGAATTCCAATCTGAAACTTAACCTGAAGTCAATTTTTAAAAATAGAATTAGAGTTGAAGTTTTACAAATATGGTAAAAGTTAAGATTGAAATTTTATAAATAGGGTTAGGATTAGGGTTGAAAAAAACCCAAGTTTTATGGGCACAAGTTGCACCCTTACCTGTGGACCTCCACAGGAAAACGTTTGCCACACGCTTTATCATGTTTGAAATATTATACATTCTATTCATAGTAAAAGTCATCCGAATAATCAAGTGGTCATAAAATAAATTCAACCGCAAAAACGTCCTTATTTACATTTTTTTATTGTAGCTCACTTGATCACTTGATTTGGATAATTTTCAATATTAATGAACTGTATTATATCTTAAATCTTTTGGACTACGAGACGAATTAAATCTACAGCGTACCGCCCACGTTTCCCGCGGGTTACACAGAAGCTCTGCAAACGGGATTACAGAGAATCCTGCTCCAATTTCAAAGGCCGGCGGCGAGGCCTTTCCAGGGTATCGGCTGCAAGTCTGTGACTTTTTATGTTGAACCACTACCCGTTTTGCGCCAGTCTAACTGGCTACAGTTGATGCCATTTGCAGAGCTACGCCCAGGTCTCAAGAGTCGATGCCCCCGAGCTGCCTATGTCTTTCTGGTTTGGCCTTGATGATGCGATTTTCATGTTAATTTGTAGTTCATAAGTTGACACCTATGCCTCTTAATTTACTATTGGTGCTATTGCTGCCCCGGAAACATTGGATGTGTGGTCATGGATGCGCTGCGCACATTTAAGCTTTTCTGCACTGTTCCCTGGCCATGATGTGCATGTGGTTTTTATGGCTTGTATTGAACAACGGAGTACTTCTGATTGCTGACTTTTTATGCTTACCAAAGACGAACTATAAATGCTAGAGCTACGGTGGCGAAACGAAATTATTTAATCGAATATCCACAGCAATCATATTACACCAGGCTTATTTTATTACGTTAATACTGATGCGAAGTCAGCTAATTAATTGAACCAAACATACGCTAACAGAACAGACTAAGCAGTAGAATACTTTTAATGGCTTCGTGGGACTTTCCCACGCTATAGAGTACCTATTTAGAATTACCTGTTCGCTCACAATAAGTTGTGGTGGAAGTGTATTTGGGTCCATATGCTTTTTAAGGTGGTGGCTGATGCCCTGATGGGTGTAGATGGACGCGGATTACCTGTGGAACCTACTGTGGAAAGCCAAGTGGCAGGGCCAGCTGATTTTTCTTCCTAACAATTAGAATGCCATTTGGGTCATGGTAAATATTTATGAACAATTTTGAACCGTTCAATGATTTTTTTTTTTTTTGCCTAATTTAAACCTTAAGATAAAATAATAACTATAATTGATGATTTTTTAATTAAGAAAAAAAATTTGTGGTTTAAATTAAACAAATAAAATTTTGGACTATTCAGATCATTGGGATATATCTCCTTTGTACAGGTTCCATTCAAACTAGGGTAAGATCCAAGTACACGTGGCTGTCCACCGTCAGGTGCTCAGGTTCACCGTGCGGAACCCTTCGCACGTAATCGGCGTCCGATACAGTCCAACCAGCAGTGTCGATGTCCTTCAACGTCAATCTTGTACCGTCTCACATGTGATGGACCACGTCGCCTTAACATTTTTTATAATTTTTGGGCCAATGGGAGATTTATCAACAGCTTCGAACTTTTCTTTTTTTTTCAACCTGCCATGAAATAATGCCCCCTTGATAATCGCTCAAGTCCGCAACGGTGATTGGAGCAAGTTGAGGAAGGATTGCAGAGAAATGGATTTGTGGCTACAAAACGACGGTGAAAGTTGGGAAAAACGAGAAATATCCATTCGCCCCGGCATGGTAGCCAACTTATGGATCGAAAATTTCAAAGACGTACTGCTGACAGATTTATTTTAAAATTATTATTTAGCAATGCTCTACACTTACAGGTTGAAAATGTCAAAAACGTACAGATTGATTTAGCTTAGAATTCTTATTTAGCATTTAATGTTCTACACATTAATCAACCCGCCCAAAATTTTTGGTCGCCGCCAGTCATCTTGAGGAAGTCAATTGATGATATATTATTTATATTTTACATTTATATGTTTTGGGTTGGGGTTCCTTTTCATTATCATCGGACCAGACGGTAAGCTACGGCTGTTTTCCGCTATCTACTTTCCTGAATCTGAATTACTATAGAGGACGGATTGCGTTCTTGGTAAATGTCAAAGATGCACTGCTGTCCAAGTATCATGTTCACACTGTTTATTCGCGCAATTGCCCTATTTCATCGCCACCTTAGGCCCCGCTTCCCAAGCCTTCCATATTCGACGGCCATGATTGATCAAATCCAAAGTTATATTGAAATTATTCATCTTCACGAAACAACGCATATGATGATTTAGAGGTCAATCATTTAATCCAAACCCTTTTTGTGTCCATATTAATCAAACACTTTAATTTCTGATACAAACAAAGAGTCCAATAAGCACGTGTCCTTTGTTGAGAGCCTGGTCAAAACATGATAACCTACCCAATTTACGTTACCTACCTCACCATTATTAGCTTGTACGTTCACCCGGTACAATTTGACCAAATAGCCAATAATGCTGAAGTTTCTCGATTCTATGATATAGGATTTACAAGCTAGTGTTCATAGGTTTTGTTTGGAAATGGAAAAAGGATTGTAAATATAAAAAAAACTTTATAAAAGAATTATAGAGTAATTACGGAAAAATAAGGAATAATTTTATTTATAAAGTAAATAAAGATAAATTATTTTAAATTAAAAAGTGTAGAATGAAAATTAAAATATAAATAATAATAAATAGAATTGCTTAGTGTGAATAATATCACATTGCAAGAAAAGGGATGAATTTTGGGCCACTTAATTTTTACGTGACGTATCCAAATACTACCATATGAAAATTCAGTTTAACTTGCTCGCTTGGTTAGGTATGCTTAGATAGTGCATGAGGGGGGAGTAGATTACAGACGTTTTAGTTCGTGCACTAAGAATTATGGGAATTCAAGGACCTCGCCCTAAGTAATCATCACAATTACGTTCATCCCGTGCATTTATGAAGGAACAGTCCGGTAATAATGAAACGAGATCATATAATTATTTATATCAAAAGGCTACTAAAATGAATTGGGTGCAACTTTCCAATTCATTGGATTACCCGATTCCCAGCAACGATACAGTTTTAATCGGAGCAGTCTAATCGGCTAGATTTAGATGCAGTTGTTGAGGGTTTTTGTCCTCAAATTCAAGCCTGGTACGGGAAATGGATGGACGAGACGTTGGAAAATTGAAGCGATTGAAAGAGGACGGATAACCACTGGGAAGATGCACATGTCATGCGCCCAAGAAATATCCGCAGATTAAACAGCATAGAGAACAATTCCAGCTAAAATGAAGCTTGCTCCATATGCTGCCTTGGAATTCGCTGAAAAGGATTGAAAAATAAATAAGTAAACACAAGACAGTCTTTCATCTAGTGTGGCTCGAAATGTTAGAATTTAGCATTATAAATTCCATCTTTTTAGTCTACTCATTAAACTTTCATATTTATAGATTTCTCCATGCTAGTTAGTTGTTTATGTCTACGGCTATTAAGAGCTTCTCTGTTTTGTTGGCCAACAATATTAAATTCTTTCAAAATGATAAAAATGCCCTGAAGATGGTGTAAAAAATTGTCCCTTTTTTAAACTTTTACCTTTTATGTAAGCATACGTTTCAACCTTTTCAACTACGATGAAACCTATACATCATCACTCCTGTGGGCTACATCAAAAATGGGAATGAAACCTTATTGAATATCACATGGCTCTGAGATCGCTACGTCCACAGAGGTGAAATAATCATGCATATATTTTTTCAGACATGATTTTTGTCAATTAAATCTCAAGTGAAGTATTATAAAATAAAATAAAAAAATTGAATCGTCACACTTTCCATGTGCATTCAGCACGAGGCGGTGAGCAAACTTTACAGCGTCATTGAACCGTGCAACCCGCTTCCAGAAACAAGAAATGACATGGCGCAAAATACAAACTCGGCCCCGCAAGTCCCAATACGTGCCTCCAAAACAACATTCCAAGAATCTTGACATGATATTTATAACCCTAGCTCGGCATCTTGCTCGCAGCTTCAAAATGTAGACGTATGCCTCCTGTTAATTGAAGTAGCGTGGCTAAGAAATATCGTCCATGGTGGGATTAAGTTTAACTTGGTTAATTGGTAAATATTCAATACTACCAGACTTCAGGTTCAACCAAGACTTAACTAACTCAACTTGATTTTAGGATGAACTGAGAAATGGACATAAATGACTCTATATAACGTGATTGAAAGCAGATGCATGCATCCTATGATGATGGAATTGTATTTTACTTAAAAGCTCTCATGGACAGAGCGTATAAAAAATAATGTATTAGAAAAGTATTTAAAATGATTACTTTAGCAATATAGATTTTTTAATGAAAAAGTAAATAAAAATATTTGAAAATATAAACAGTGAAAAAATTAAATTATAGAGCCTAAAAATAATAAATAAATGTGACATATATGTATCCTAACTATGATAATAATTTTACTTTTTTATTATTCATATTTTTAGATATTTTTATTTATTTTTATTTTATTTACTTTATTATTAATATTATTATAATATGTTCTGACATCATCCAACTCTTCGTTCTCATCTTTCCCCTCAAATTCCAACCATCTAAACTTGCTATAGGGTTAACGTGGTTAGTAAATAGCTATAAGGTGAAACTTAAATTAAGTTCAACCAATACTCAATTGTTTCAACGTGATTTCAAATAAACAGAGTAATTCATGGTTTGTCGTGGATTTTGAAGATGTGATTGAAAATTGATGGATTAAGATCGAACAAACCACTAGCAAGTAACACTTGTCAAGTGACGAAAGTATGACTTGGATTTTTTCGCGAGCGGAGAAAATCGAGTGGTGCAAATCGAGCCTGCCATTGTTTTCTTTCACCTAATTCCTTTTGGATTTCCCGATTGCCGAGGAAAAGAAATCAAAGGAACCTGACAAAAAAAATAAAAAGGGTCTTCAATGGTTCTCACGTGATCATCGGAAAAGTCAAGCATTAGAGGCCACGTGTAGAGCCACTCTTTATAAATGAGAAGGTATTTGGCGTTTTTGGCAGGCATGACTGACGAGAAGATTCGTGATTGACTCCACCTCTAGCAGCCGAAAATGAGTCTAGGATGTGAAG